>CM031860.1:63590591-63608728 GCA_018697195.1 Certhia americana | reverse complement strand
GACAGAGACCTGGAGGAAGGGACAGAGACCTGGAGGAAGGGACAGAGCCCTCGGACCGCACAGCAAGGAGGGTGTCCCCTCCAATGCTCCAGCCCAGAGCATCTCCCGGAGGGATGGCCCAGGGAGCAGCCAGGCCACAAGCCCCCAAGCTGGAATATTGGTCCCAAAAGAAGCCTTTGACCACAGGCACGGCTTGGATCTGCTGGGGAGACGTGGTCAGGCCGTGGGTCAGGAGAGTTCCTCACTGACCAGATCCTGAGTGGAGATGTCCAGGGAGCCTGGTCATCCTGCAGCAGGGCGGTGGTGGGTGGTGGCAGGAGATTTTGGCCATGGTGGTCCTGCCTCCTGCCCTGCACCTGTCTTCTGGCTCTTGGAGGGATGTCCCCAGCTTGGACCCTGTGTCCAACCCCGTGGGTCGCTGCAGACCCACAGGTGGAAGTTCACAGAATTATGGAATGGTTTGGAAGGGACCTTAAAGCCTGTCGTGTTCCATCCCCTGCCATGGGCAGGGACACCTTCCACTAGCCCAGGTGACTCCAAGTCCCATCCAACCTGGCATTAAACACTTCCAGGGACCCAGGGGCAGCCACAGCTTCTCCAGGCAACCTGTGGCAGGGCCTCCCCACCCATACAGGGAAGGATTTCTTCCTAATATCTAATCTAAGCATACTCTCTTTTCAGCGTGAGGCCATTCCCCCTTATCCTGTCACCCCAGGCCCTTGTAAAAAGTCTCTCTCCGTTTTTCTTGCGGGGTTCCTTCAAGTACTGACAGATCCCCATCGGGTCTCCCCGGATCCTCTTCTCCAGGCTGGACAATCCCAGTTTTCCCAGCCTTTCCTCGCAGAGGAGAGGTGCTGCATCCCTCCGAGCAACTTGGTGGCCTCCTCTGGACTCGCTCCAAGGGAACAAATCCAAGAGCTCCAGCCCGCGATCACTTTTAGAAATCATCATTATCGCTAACAAATACACCTACGAACATACAAATACCAAACCCCAAGTTCAGCCTGGACACGGTGGCGGGGACTCAACTCCACCGACACGCCTGGGTCGCGCCCCCCGCCCCTTCTATCACCCCCCTCGCCACCACACCAACCCCGTGCCTACCCCCGGGGGGGTCACCTGCGATCGCCGCCCCGCCCGGCTCACCTGCGGCCGCTGCTCCCTCACCGGCTCCCGCCCAAAACGGCTCCGCTGCGAGGCCGCGGCGGCCGCCCGTAACCATGGACGGCGCAGCGGGGGAGGCCGCGGGGGTTGGGGGGGGTCGGGGGAAGAGGGGAGGGGGATATGAGGGAAGGGGAAGGGGTGCGGGAAACCCCCGCCGCCCCTCGGGGCTCTGCCGGCGCTCAGCGGCGCCGCCGCCGCCGCCCGCCCGCTGCCGCCGCCATCGTGCGGCTCCGGCCCGGGGGCGTGGCGGGGGCGTGGCCATGGGCGTGGCCATGGGCGTGGCCAGGCGGGGCCCACGGGGCGGGGGGGTGCTGCCCCCTGGCGGCACGGAGGCGCTACTGCTCCCTCCGCCCCCCCCGGTGCCGCTTCCCAAAAATTCCGCGGTAGGAAATCGATCCTAAACAAAACGTTTTGGTGGGATTACTACAGGAAAGCCACTCTTAGGCTTTTTTTTTAGAGCCACAGGGGCAGTCTGAGGAAGGAGCTGCGGAGGCAGGATAAGGAGTAACTTGTACGAGTTGAAAGAGCGGGAATTTATGTTGTACAAGGGGGAAGAGGGGGAATTTATATTGGATATTAGGAAGAGATTTTTTGGTGTGGTGATGCTGAGAGCAGGAACAGGTTGCCCAGGGAAGTTGTGCATTCCCCAACGCTGGAAGTTTTCACAGACGAGTGGGATAAGGCCTTTAGCAAGCTGCTGTAATAGGGGTTGTCCGCTGCCTGTGGGACAGGGATGATCTTTAAAGTCCCTAAATATTTAACCTTCTGTTATTCTATGAATCTGTGATTCTATGGTTCTTTGATTATGATTGCATGATTCTGTGGTTCTGTGATACTGCGAACAGAAATTACTGGGTGCAGCAGAGTGAGTGTTTTTTTTTTTTTGTTTTTTTTTTTTTAAACGAGGTAAGTTTTGATCATCACAAAGATCTCTTCTTAATTAGAAACAACCCAGAAATATGATCCTTTTTTATAATTTAGAATGAGGAAAGCTGGCTTCAATTAATTATAATCGCAGAATAGTTTGGGTTGGAAGGGACCTTAGAGACCATCTCGTTCCACTCATGGCAGGGACAACTTTCCACTATCCCAGGTTGCTCCAAGCTCCATCACCTGTGGCCTTGTACACTTCCAGGGATGAGGCAGCCCCAGCTTTTCTGGACAAACTGCGCCAGTGTTCACATGAAAAAAGCACGTTCCTCATATCCAGGTGGAACTTCTGCCAGTTTCTGCCTTTTGCCTGTTTGTCCCGATGCTGGGCAGCACGGAGCAGAGCCCCGTCCGTCCTCTTGGCATGCTCCCTTTAGATAATTATACACATTAATGAGGCCTCCTGTTCTCGAGGTCCAGCTCCCAGAATCACAGAATCCTGAGGTTCAAAGGGACCTCCGGAGATCCCTCAGTCCAACCCCCTGTCAAGGCAGTGTCACCTGCAGCAGGTGACACAGGAATGCGTCCAGGTGGGTTTGGAATATCTCCAGACAGGGACACTCCACGCCCTCCCTGGGCAGCTGTTCCAGTGCTCTGCCACCCTCAACATAAAAAAGTTCTTCCTCACGTTGAGCTGAAACTTGCGTTTTAATTTGTGGCCATTATTCCTTGTCCTGTTGCTGGGCACCACTGGGAAGAGTCTGGCACCACCCTTAGATGCCCTCCTTGGGGATATTGAAATGAATTGATGAGCTGCCCTCTCCGTTTTCTCTTCTCCAGCCCGAGCAGGCCCGGTTCCCGCAGTGTCCCCTCGCAGAGGGGTGGCTCCTGTCCCCTGGGCAGCGCCGTGTCCCCGCTGGCCCGGAACCGGACACACCCCCTGCCACACACCGCCCGTCAATCACCGCGAGTGGCGTGCGCCACAGCCAATCAGCGCCGGGCTCGACATGAGGGGGCGGGGTCAGAGCGGTGCCGGGCGCGCGGCGGCGGCGGGCGCAGGTGAGGGGCCGTGAGGGGCCGTGAGGGCAGCGGGGAGGGGGCGCCGGGACCGCACCGATCCCCGCGATCGCTACGGCCCCGGACACCACCCCAGGCCGCTCTGCCAGGGGGAGCTGCGAGAGGAGAACCTCCCGGACCTCCCCCGGGAGCTGAAGGTCGCGCTGAGGGCGGGGGGGGCCCCGCCGTGAGGGCGCGCAGAGCCACGTCGCGGCCTGCGGGCCGCCATTCCCTGTGGCAAGGAGCACTGTGCCTTCCCCTTTGGTTTTTCCATTGCTTATGCGGGACTCCAGCCGTGGCCCCTTGCACTTGTCTTGGCCTTGTCGCCTGTTTTTCCCGGTCGGTTGTCGTTACCCTGCTGGCAAGCCGTCCCCAAGCCGCCGGCTGAATCCAAACTAGCAAAGTGGGAATAAACACGGGGTGGGCGATGGGAGAAAGAAGCGAGGTTTGTGGAAGTGAAGCCGAGCGTTCAACTTTAAGCCAGACGTCTTCTCTGTGCGTGTTTTCCGCCTGGGATTTCCCCTGTCTCATTGCAGCGTCAGTGCCAGGGCACGGGTGTCTGTGGAACAGCCCCGAGCTTCTGGAGACAGCCTGAGCTTCACCAGCTCACCCTGGGTCTCTGTCTCTCTGCAGGTGCTGAGCCACGATGGGTTTGGCTGAAGACAAAGTGTACACCCATATTACGAGAAACCTCAAGAAGTTCGGGACTATCCGAGTGGCGTCTCTGGCCGATTCCCTGACCTGCCTGGTTGACTCTGACAGAGTAATTTCCTATTTTGCTGAGCTCTGCCACGCTCCTTCCCCAATGGAAACATAGAGCTGTCTTACCTCTAAGCAGACCCTCTCTTAGATGCCCTGTGTGTTTTTCCTAGGATGAACTCCTCGCCCGGGAGGAGACACGAGGCAACCAGGCAGCTGTCTTTAGGTTTTATCAGCACCTGAGGTGCCGGAAGGGCTGGGTACAGGATCTCATCCAGGCGCTGCACCAGAACAACGCAGGGCACTTGGCTGATGAGCTGCAGGAAGTCTATGACACCTGGCAATCTCGACCTCGTATGTAGCCTCATTCTCTCTGGGTGTGCCTTGTGGGGATCTGAAGTTGTCTCTGTCCCTGCGTCAGCTTCCAGGGTGCTGGGGGTGTCTGTGACGTGTCTGAGGATGACTGGTCCATGTTTGATGGTGCTTGGGTTGATGGTGAGCTGGGGTTCTCACCTGAGGAAAGATGAATGAAGGGGTGCTGTGGGCTTGGCTGATGTGGGGACAGATCAGGGACACGCACAGGGCTGCCTCAGCTCCACGCTTATCCTCTGCTTCCTCAGTGTTTCCTTCAATGATCCATCCGCTTACCTCTTCCAGGTTCCTCAGGTTCTACCTCCTCCCTTCCCAGTACTGCCCATCCCAATCCCTCCTCCATCAGTGCCCAGACACCATCCAGGGGCCCAAATCCTGCCCCGTTGGCTGGGCAGCCACGCAGAGATGTGCCCATTGGTGACCATCCACCTGTCCTGCCCAGTGCTGCCACCACCACGAGCACGGACCTGGAGGCCAGACACCCAGTGCAGGAATCGGTGAGCAGGGAACTCACTGGATGGGGACACAAAGGTCCCTTTTGGACCTTTTGATGGGGTATGGGGAGCCTGCAGTAGGGCCAAGCTCCTTCAGAGCCACCCCAAGCAGATCTCTGCTGAATCTGGGAACTTACATCTTACACGTGGCCCTGTAACTGCTCTCTCTCCTGTCTCCCTCCATGGGGGGAGTGCAGGATCTGCTTTGCCAGTCCAGGCTTCTCTCCACAACCCCTGACCCTTGGGTGGGTCCCAAGGAGAGACCCCAGAGCCCCTTCATAACAAACCTCACTGTGGTCACTGCTCGGGGTTTGGGACACCCCATGGTCCCAGACTCCCTCATCCCAGTGATTTAACACAACTCATTTCCTTCCAGCTCCCCAAAAAACTCCCGGAGCAAGAGAGTCCCCGGCCAATTCCACCTGGGAGCAAAGTCCACGGTGGAGTGAGCGGTGGGCCCAGTGGAGAGGGGACTCTCTCACACCCTGCTGGGGCTGTGCCTGTGTCAGGGGTGGCTGTGTCCCCAGAACAGGGCCGGGACTGGCTGAGCCGCCGGCCCGTGTGTGTGGACAATGGATTTTTTGGGAACGCCAACCACCTGCACCGCGGCAAGCCGGGCCTGGCCCTGGGCAGGTCTGTTCCATCGAGGGATGCAGGTGCCACTCCCAGCCCTGGGCAGCTCAGGAATGAGCCCCAAGAGGACTCGGATGTCTCCACAGAGTCACCACCGAGGCTGGAGGGGGCCACTCACGGTGTGGGGCAGCAGCCTCCAAATTCAGTGCCAAAAAAGCAGCCTGTGCCGAGCTGTGGGCCCGGTGAGCCCACAGGCAGCTTCGTGGATGTGCGCAGCCCCCTCCTCATACAGGAGCAGTTTGATGCAGAGAAGAAGCGGGTCGAGATGCTGCGAGAACACCCAGGGAGTGGAGGTGGGTTTCCTGGAAGAACCAGGTAGCCACTACGGAACAGGAGGTGCTGCTGAGAGCCCCTCACTGCAGGAAAGAAATTGGGATGCTGGAGCATGTCCAGAAAAGGGAATGGAGCTGGGAGGGCTCTAGAGCATAAGCCTGATGAGGAGAAGCTCAAGAAGCTGGGATAGCTCAGTCTAGAGAAAAGGATGTTCAGGGGAGACCTTCTCTCTCTCTCCAGCTCCCTGACAGGAGGGTGGAGCAAGGTGGGGATTGGGCTCTGCTCCCAGGTAACAAGCAAGGAGGAGAGGAAAATTGTGTCATGGGAAGTTTTGATTGAATAATAGGGAAAATTTCTTTGGGAAGAGGTTGTCAAGCGCTGGAAAAAGCTGTCCAGGCCACTGGTGGTCACCATCACCACATTTAGAAGCTGTTTGGATGTGGCATTTGGGAATGTGGGTCAGTGGTGGCCTTGGCAGTGCTGGGGGAATGGTTGGAATGGGATAGAACTGAACAGGATAGAATAGAATATCTCATTTGGAAGGAACCCACAATGATCATTTCATCTGCAGTTTAATTTTGTTTTGTCAGTGAAGCAGCTTTGGGGTGTGAAACTTCTCCCCTTCCCCTAGTTTACAGTGATGTTTTTATCCTGCATGTGGGGGAATTTAGCACCTTCTACATCCTTCTCCTGTGGGCATCATAGAATCAGGATAAAGCCCTGTCCTCCACTCCAGGGTCTCGGGGTGGGAAAAGAGACACTCATCCCTCTCAGCCCTTTCCCCTCTGCCATGTGGGGTCAGCTCCTCCTGGCTGGGAAGACACGGAGTTCCAGGAGCCTTAAAAGCTTCTGTTTCCCTTGGTGTTCCCCAGCCCTGCATGAGTTACCTGCAGCTGCAGGGAAAGCTCGGGTGCCACAGAAGAGCCAGAGCCAGGGCACTGGGTCCTGCTCCCTGTGCCACCCCCTCACCTTGGGGACTGTTCTGTCACAGCTTCCTTGAGGAAGAGCAAATCTCACCTTTTAGGCCCCCTGGTTAATGCAACATGCTTCATTTTGTCCCTGACAGATACAAAACCAAAAATAAACCCTTCGATGGAAACAACTACCCTGGGTGCTACCCCTGTGCCCAGAGACACTTTCGCATCCCGTGACACGGCTGTGAAGTCTCTTACGCAAGAGAAGAAACTGTCAATTGGGAATACAGCCAGCAGCACCCCCTCTGTGCCAGTGAAGGAGAAAGTAGGTGACCTTCCCTCTTGCCACTTGCATTTTGTTCGTGTCCTTGTGTGCTCTCCATGGTTAGGAGATTTTCTGTTGCTGTGTCACACTCTGAGCTGGTGATGAGTTTATTCAGGGATTTTTCTTTCCCCAGTGTGGGGTTCACATTACCATCCACACGTTGTGTGATGGAGCATGGGAGAATGGAGCCAAACTCTGTTGGGCTTTGACTCCTTATTTCCCCTCCTTACCTTGCCAGTCAGTCTCCTGGTTTCCAGCTGCTGTTTTCCATGGCTCTCCTCACTGCCAGGCTCCACTTCCTTCCTGCCTGCCTCCCTCCTTCACCTCCCTGTTACCTGTGACCCAACCTTGTTAGTGGCAGATCTGGGGGCTGTGTTGAAGTGGGTTTGTGTTGGACCTGTGCGCTCAAATCCAGTCCATTGGGTGCTTCCCTTGACACCCAGCCCCTCTCCTTGTCTCCTAAAGGTGCTCCCGGCCTCTGCAACCCCTGCTGTGGGCACAGCTGTGGTAGGAGGCTCCGAAGGCGTGGCTGGCAGATCAGCTTCCCGGGTAAGCTCTGCCACGAGCATCTGGGCAGCTCGCAGTGATGAGGAGAAGGAAGAGGAGCTCAGCAAGCCGGGCGTCCTCGTGTCCATGCCTCGGGGCAACCCAGAGGTGGCCAGCAGATGCCCGAGCTCTCGGGAGCCCAGCAACCCCTGTTCCACCACCTCCTGTAGTAGCCTTGGCCTCAGCAGCGACCCAATTCTGGTGAGCAGGGATAGCCTGAGCTCAGGAGGAGCATTCCCCAGAGTCTCCTCAGTTTGTGCAGACCCCAAAGAAAAGGAGGCATCTGGAGCAAGTAGAGACTCCTGTCCTGCTCCAAGCTGGGACAGCAGCACCTCCCTGGGCACTCACGAGGTCCGTGTGGATCATCACCCCAGCATCCAGCTTGGAGCTGGCAGCCATGGAGTCAGTCCCCTTGGCAGCTCCCTGAATTTCAACTCTGGCAGTGGCCGTGACACCGCCACCAGTTCACCTCAGGCCAAATCCCCAAAGGGGGACAGCAATGGCCTGTCCCTGCTGTACATCCTTCCAGCTGTTGGCATCATTTCTGCCATGGCATTCATGGTGTACAGTCGGCTGCGGAAATAGCGGATGGGATGCCACGACCGTGACGCAGCCGGGGGGATCCCTCTGGCAACAGAATTTTGGCCAATGCATTTGAAGCCTGAAAAGTAGCGGGGGGCAGTAGGGGCATTTTTAAAATCTTTTTCTGGAAGGTTCTGCTGGAAGAGGCCTTGGTACATGATGCTGTTGGGTTTGGGTCTGTTCCCTGCCATTTCCCAACCATCTTCTTGGCTGTAGCCTTCTCTTTTTACACTCCTGGATGAGAGGATCTTGTTCCCAAATGATCCATTAAGTCAAAAAGGAAAGCACTTACGGTGATTCTCCATGTCTCCCTTGTTTGTCCCAGGAGGCCTCAGGGAAACATAAACTGGTGATCCAAAGGGTGACCTCCAGATCCCTTTGTGCAATGCAGCCAAGAGAGGTTGTGCAAATATCAGTGAAGCTGATTTCCTTGGCTCTGTCCAACGGTGGGTGCAGCAGCCTCCAGTGGACGTCTCATGTTCAGTCTGCTTTACTTGGTGTCTCTGGCTCTGCTGCTCCTTCTGGGATTGCTTCATGTAGGGTAAACATGAGGGTCAGGAAAGAGCTACATCTAACCAGCATTATCAAGGATCAGCCTCATTTCACCCCCTCCAGGCAGGGAAAGGAGTTTCTGATTTAAGAGGAATGTTTCAGGCAATGCCAACTTCAAGCAGACTTGGTCCCACAAAAAGTTGTTCGGTGTCTTATTTTTATGCTGGATTTTTGGAGCTTGGCTGGAAGGGTGGATGGAGTTCTGGTCCTTCCTAATTGATACCTGTTGTTGTGGGACAGGGGTATAGGAACCTTCTCCCTAGGCTGGGACACAAACAGGATCAACTGTGTAACTGCAGGGAGGCTTTACCAGAGTCTGAGATGCTCTGAGCTGTGGGGAGACCTTGTAGCACCTTCCATTGTCTAAAGGGCTTGTGTAAGGTGTCCCTGCCCATGGCAGAGGGCTGGGATGGGATGGGATGCTCATTAATGGCCCTTCCAACTCAAACCATTCTGTGATTCTAAAATACAGTAAAGCAGTGAAGAACCAACAGCCTGGAGTTGTTATGTTGCTCCAGGTTGCTCCAAACCCCATTCTACTTGGCCTCGAACTCTTCCAGGGATGGGGCAGCCACAGCTTCTTTGGACAACCTGTCAGTTCCACCACCCTCACAGGGAAGAATTTCTTCCCAGCATCCCATCTATCCCTACCCTCTGACAGTGGGAAGCCATTCCCCTTTGTGCTGTCACTCTAGGTCCTTATCCAAAGTCCCTCTACAGCTCTCTTGGAGCCCATTTAGGTACTGGAGACTGTTGGAAGGTCTCTTCTTCAGGCTGGACACTCCCAACTCTCCCAGCCTGGTTCCAGCCCTCAGAGTTTCTCTGTGGCCTCCTCTGGACTCTCTCCAGCAGCTCCACATCCTTCTTATGTTGGGGTTGCAGAGCTGGGCACGGCACTGCAGGTGGGGTCTCACCTGAGCAGAGGAGCAGAAACACTCCACTCATCCCCCTGTGTCCAGTAATTTATTAATCCTAAATCCCTGCCATCAGCACAGCTTCCCAAAATCTGCTCTTCCTGCAGGCAGGGAGCAGGAGGGAGCTCAGCCCTCTGGGGCCTGGCTGCAAAGTGCAGCAAATCGTGCCTGGAGCTTGGCCTGTGGTGGGAAAGGTCCATCAGCCCTGAATGGCTGCTCCTCCCTCCCACTACTTTCCTTCTGCCCAAAAATCCAAGAAGTGCCTTCATAAAACTAAGGACAACCAATAAATCCGAGAGGGAGGTGTTGATTTTGGTGTGTCAGGGCTGCTTTCCAGAAGAGCTCGAGGTGTTTGTTCCTTGCTCAGTGCCCATTGCTGAGGGAGGAAGGGATAATCCTTTAAACACACTCAGCCCCCTCTGCCAGGAGAGGGGATGTGGGGATGCTCTTCCCATTAAAGATAAAATGGTTATCACTCCCTAATGGGAGGGACAGGAAGGGACTTTCCTTCTCCACACTTTGTGCAATTCAGGGGAGATCCATGAGATCCCAAACCAGCCTCATCCATACCAAGGCCCTCTTCTCTGATGCTTTACTTGCCTGTGAAATTCTTCTTATGTTTTTTTCATACATTTAAGCAACAGCTTGTACGCTTTGCCTTTCCATGTCAGATTTCTCTTGTGAAACAGCTGGTTTGTCACCACCTCAGACTGGGGAAAGCACATGTTCTGATTGCTGCTGTGGAGTGCTGGGATTTTCACAGTTGTTACATAGCACTTTAAAAAAGCCTCATTGGCAGGAGATGGTAAGATGATGCAGGAGAAAGCTGTGTCCCTGCACAGCTTTTACTAACAGGCTAGAAAGCCTTTTACTAACTGTAATAAATTGGTTTGATGCTTCACACTGGACTTGTTGTGGTTTGTGGGACAGAGAGCAAGAGGTTGATTATACTGTGGCTGGGAAGGGCTTGTGTGGCAGTGACACTGAGAGACTGAGGCCATCCGTGCCAGGGAGAGGTGACAGGGTTGAGGGACAGCTTCCAGACCTCATTTTGGAGCAAGCACAGGACCTGCTCCAGGGAATGCCCACCATGGCAGCTCTTCCTGTTGGTGGTAGGATGCCCAGGATGAAAACAGGGAAGGTGGTTCCCGAGGCAAACAGCTGAGTTGCACAAGTCAGGATGTTGTCACCAAAGAGGAACTGGACAAGTTCTGGGAGGAGAAATGCACCGAGCATCTGCAAAGTGTTGCAAACTTGAAGGTTGAAACAGAGCCCCAAGGAGCTGTGGCTGGAAGGGAAGGACATTTGGGACTGGATATAACCAGGTGGACACAGTGCACAGATGTGTGCTGAGCTTGGGAGACCAAGGCCAGAATGCTTCATTCATTATCCAGGTTTTTTTTTTGTTAAATTCTGTCCTGGGATCCTGCCTGGAAAAGGAGCATCTTTTCCATGCTGGGCCACCTTACCACTCTGGGTTCAGCTCTGGAGTTGGCTCCTGCCCACATTTTTCTTTTGGGGACAAACAGGAAGCTTTTGGGAGGGAGCAGCCCTTTCCTGTGCCCTCTCCATGCTCCCAAGGGCTCTGCTCTGTCCCGCGAGCTTCCCTCTTTCCTTTCTGCTTCCCCAGCTCCAGCTGTTACAGCCCAGGTGTGTCAAACACAGTCAGCAGGGGTTGAAAATACTCAGGAAGTTCGGGCAGATCAGTGAATTCCTTTCTTACCCAAATGAAAGCAAGCTGCTCTGAAGGAGATTATTTGTGTTCAGAGAGCTCATCCTTTTTCTCCTGTCGCCGCCAACCTCATTTATCCACTTCCTCCACTCACCCAACAGGATATTAAAATACACCAACTAAATCTGACCGATCCCTTTGTCCCGTTTTCACTGCGGCCACCAGAATTCAGCAAATTTTCACAGAAATTATCGCACCTTTGTGGAATATTGGTGGCTGATCCTTCAGGGATCGAATTAATGCCTGAGGCTTGTGGTGAGCTGGGATTACCCCGGGGCAGGTGAGGAGCATCCTGGGTCACTGGGCTGCAGTTCCGCGCTTGGTGTGCTCTGGGTGTGTCAGACCACAATTAACATTCCACACGGGAATCTCCGTCGCGTTACAACGGGACCTGTTACGGCATCCTGTAGTCTGGGAATCTGTGTTTTCCTTTGGAATTTTCATCCTCTTGGCTGTTGCTCACACCCCTCCTTAATGGTTGCCTCAATTTTTCCGCCACCTGGGGATTTCCTGTTGCGGCTGTTGATAAAGGTGGGATCAAGGGTTTAAAGAACAGGGATGTATCCACACTAGAATTATGTCGGGATGTAAAGGAGAGCTGAGGATTTTAAGATCTTAGGAGGAAATTCTTCCTCGTGAGGGTGCTGAGCCCTGGCACAGGGTGCCCAGAGAAGCTGTGGCTGCCCCTGGAAGTGTCCAAGGCCAGGCTGGATGGGGCTTGGAACAACCTGGGATGGTGGAAGGTGTCCCTGCCCATGGCAGGGGATGGAACGAGATGGTCGTTAAGGTCCGTTCAGACCATGGTGGGTGTCAGACCCTCCCCACGTCTATATGCATCGTTATCTGCATATGCAAATCATATTCAAATGAGCCCCATCCGCGCGGCACAACCCAGCCGAGCCTACTGCGGCTCTTCCCTTCGGCCCCCGCGTTGCCATAGTTACTCAGCTGTCAATCACCGCGCCTTCTCCCGCCCCACACGGACAACTCTCCCGATCATTGGGTAGGACATTTAAGTTAAGATTTTTAATTTGGGGCGGCTGCATTGTAACTCTGCTACGAGGCGCCCATCGGCCAGCAGCAGCCGCATACACGACCCGACATAAACAGGGCGCACGCTTACGATTGGGCAGCCGCGATTGTAACGATACGCGGCAGCGAGCCGGAGGCGGGCCCAGATCCCCGCAGCCAAACAATGTCGTGCTCTAGTGGCCAATTCATACTGGCGCTCCGCGCCGACAGAGGGGGCGCGGACTTGGCGGCCGCATCACGAGGGGTGCCGCACCGCAGGGTGCGTGCGGCGCAGGCGGCGGGGGCGGGTGGCTCGGCAGAGGGTGGGGACTGAAGGGGGGCCCGGAGCGGGGCAGGGAGGCCAGGGGGCCGGGCCCGCGCTGTAGTGGAGCCGCGCAGCAGCTGGTGGCGATGGCGCGGACGACGAGAAAAAACCGCGCGGTCGGTCGGCGCTGCGGACGCCGGGCCCTCGCAAGCCGCGGCGCGGTAGCAAGCGGAGGCGGCGCGGCGGCGAGGACAGCGCGGCGACTCCGCATGAGCACGAGAACGCGGCGGAGTCCGTCAGCGGAGGCAGGGATGTCGGTCCGCAGAACCGCCCGCAAGTGAGTGAGGGGTGTTTTGGGAGGGGCACGGCGCGGAGGGAGGGGGGGTAGCGGATGGGGGGGGGGGGGGGTTTATGGTATGAGCCGGGGGGCGGGGTAAGGCTGAGGGGGAGGGGCTGGGCGTGGGTGTGGCTGACAGGGGGCAGGTCACAGGGAGGGTGGGCCGGGGGCGACTATGGGGGAGCAGGGGGTGAGGGGGGGGACAATGAGCCCGGACGGGGGGGCTCTGAGAGGAACGGCAGGGACGGGGGGGGACAGCACGGCAGGGACAGGGATATGGACAGTTCTGGGGGGACAGCGTGTGGGGGGTGATGGTGACATGGGGGAAGAGATGCCGCGGGGGGAGGGAAGGGGACACATGCGCCAGCGCAGGGAGGGAACGCTTTCCTGGGATGGGGCCCCGGCAGGGACCAGGTGGGGATCAGCACGGCAGGGCGGGGATGCTAGGACAGATGGGGCCAGCACTGTGGGGTGATGGTGACCATGGGGAAGCGCAGAGGGAGGAGATGGGGCCACTGAGCCGCGGGGGGGGGCTATGAGATGGGCCGGCAGGGACAGGTGGGGACAGCACGGCAGGGACGGGATGGACAGTTGGGGACAGCAACTGGGGAGGATGAGGGGACAGGGACAGCGTGTCCAGTCTGAAGGCGATGGGGCCACGGGGCAGTGCGGGATGATGTTCAGCACAGCGATCTGGGGGCAGACGGTAGGGACGCAGGTGGGGTGAGAATTGTCCAGACATGGCCATTTGGGGACAGCACTGTGGGGCGATGGTGACATGGGCACAAGCACGGCTGGTTTGGGAGACACGGTATGGTGACAGTGACAGGAGCTCAGAGGTTGGGCTGAAAAGGTGGGACAGGTGACACTCTAGAGGTTAGGGTGGCACACCACTGCCTGGTGGGAGCTGCCAGTGGGATGGGGCTGGGCAGATGCTGAGGTTCCCAAACCGGGGGACCAAAGTGGATGGGAAGGCGAGACGGACCCCTAGGGGACAGAGGGAGATGAGGGAGGGAAGGGCACCAGAGGAAAAGGTTTGAGGTATGTGGGGCTGGGTGGGTAAAATGTGAGAAGCCAAAGCGTGGAGAGCTACAGGGGAAGATTAAATTATTGGAGGGAAGACACCCGCCGGTTTGGCAGAGCTTGGAACACATCAAACGGGCTTTTAAAGGAGGAGGAGAGAGGAAAAAACAATTCCTAGAACCATGGTTATGTAAGGTCCTAATGGAAATAGCAGAAATGGGATGGAGCCTTCATTTGGGAGGCGCAGAGGAGTGCTGTGCAGGTGACGTGCTGCCCTGATTCAGCAATTGAGAATAAAACTGGGAGATTGTTCTTCACTTCTGCTGAGAGTCCTCCTCCTGGAGGTGAGAAGTTGCCATAACTGAAAATGAAACAGCCTCGGTGTCAGTCCTGGTACCTGCACAGCTATTAAAAAGATGACTGAGCAAGGAATCTGGGCTGAAACAGGATATCCCGGATTCTGCTGCATTGGCGGTGACATGGCAGTGCTGAGACATAGTTGTTTCATATTTATGGGAAGTTGACGACGGGTTCCTGCTTTTTTTTTTTTTTGGGTGAGGGGTAAAAAACGCAGCTTCTCTTCAGCCCTCTTAGTGGTAAAATAAGAATAGAGTTATGTGAGGCTGTTATTCGCGAATTTGTACAAAGGCTGCAGGGACCTGGCCGGAGACTCTGGTATGACACCGGAGGAGTTGCATTAGGTGATGATTCTCTGTGCCTTTGCTGGGGTCAGTTTCCGTGTCGCCGGGAAAGCACAGGCGGCTTAAAGTTGGGTGCTGAGAGTGACCTGGGAATACTGTAAGGAGAAAGGGTTCGGGCAGCTTTCAAAAAGGGTTTGGATCAGAGACTGGAAGGTCAGCCTAGTGGGGATTTGGGATACGATGTAGTCTGGCTTTCCTAACTTATTCTTGTGATGAGTGAAAGGAATTGTGACATGGAGCAGGGACAATGTGTGTCACAAGCAATATTGGAGTTAAACCACGCGCATTCCCACCTAAAAGGAAGCATCAATAACAAAATGAAAGGGAAAGCAATAATGGGCGTGGGAAATCAAAAACTGTCTACATGAGCTGAAAACTGATCTGTGTGGCAGTGGGTGGCAAAGGAGAGGGTGACCTTGAGGCTTGGAGCTGGCTGGGCTGGCAGATGAGCCACCGCCTTCCCAGGAAATAAAGGATTCAGCAGACTCGTGATCCTCCTCCGCCTCGGCACCTTGAAACTAGTAGTGATGTGCACTAAGGGTTTCACTGCAAGCGAGTGAAGGGCTGGAGTGGGCAGAGATCGAATAAACTGCACACCCAACATGCCGCGTGTGCCTTGCGTGACACCTTGGCTTTAAAATTCCCTGGAATTTTCAATCCTGTTGAAAAAGGTCAGACTTGGGACGTGGTGCCTGGGGGACATGATTAGGGTGAAGGTACCAGGGCTGTGTTAATTGGAATTAAGTTGAGAATGATCTTGCGAGATTTTCAAGCCGTGAATGATTCTGCGGAAAAATGTTTTCCTTGCACTCGAAGGGCTTTACTGCAGACGCGGATTTCCAGTAGTGCCCCTGGGAATGAAAACGAGAAAGGGAAATCAAGGGACAGAATTTCGCAATTGTAATCTTGGTGATTTTGTTCTGATGCGTGCAGAAGGGATGAGAAGTGTACTGACAGCTGGACGGGAGATGGTAGAAGCTATGGAGTTTTCATTGAAAGGGAGTCTGACGGGTTTATTAGGCAGGCAGATAAGTCACATACACAAAACGCGTTTACATTCAACCGCAGAACAATAAACCCCCCGCAGGCCGAAAATTCACTTCTGGTACTGAATTATGACAGGGCCATGTTGAAATCCATGCTTAAAAATAGGGAGGGGAGTACCCAGCTGAGTCATGAGGATAGTTCATCATGATTTGAGAGGGAACTGGTGTGGGCAGTTGGAAGAGCCAGGCAGAACGGATGTGGGCAGAAGAGCAGGGGGAATGTTTTTTTACTGAATCTCTTGTATAAGAGAAAGAGGATCAGCTTTAAGGTAATCAGCTCTTTCACCTTTTTCTCTTCTTCACTTCTCCGTGTCATCTTAAAAATCTTGGGAATATTCAGCAGAGGGGAAGTAGTTAGTTCTGGTGAGCAAAAGTGCTCTCCCCTTATGTGCTAGTTTCTGTTCCCTGAAAAAATATTCTTTTGCTCTTCATGTGATCAGTTTTTTAAACGGTTTAGTATCTCTTCAGGACATGCAAAGACATAAGGACATATGGCTTTATAAAGTTTTCAATTTACAAAGTATCCAAGAAGAAAAGGTAAAAAAAAAAAGGGTGTTGTACCTTGGTAGTACAAATTAGCTCTGATGTGTAATTTCTTGTTCGTATTTGGAATGATGTCTGAAATATGAGTCATATCAGAGCCTGTTTTAGGGATAGGCGGCGATGTGATTAATGTCACTTTATCTAATAGCTGCAATGATTGTATTTTTTTCTCCGCTGTAAAATCTCCAGCATGGTGGAAACACATATTAAAATTAATAGAATTATTTCAGAAAGGAGAAGTAAAGAGCCTAGAGGTGCTTGTCACAGGCTGAACTAAAATCATCAGATAATCTTTTTAGCTCCTGATATAATTGGTCAGAGTTAAAGATCACATCTGAAATACCTCTAGATGGCTTGTTTTGTGTGAAAATCCACCGTGGAGGATCTTTAATTATCACTCTTTCATCTGGACAAGTTCTGCAGACTTCTAGAATAAGTCTGCGAGGGCTTATTTTATTTTACCAGTGTACAATTTTAGAAGTAATTTACATATAGATAAAGGCAATTCTTTTTATTGGCCATGAAGCTTTCCAGTTGACTGCAAAGGGCTTGACGGGAGTGTGGCTACTCTGTGCACTGGGCACACGAAGTATCCTGGAGCTTTTACGTGACGTTGTTAGTCAGGGACGGTAGCGCCTTACATGTTTGTTGGCCGACCAATCTTTGTTTGTTGCGAATATCCATAGATTCTGCCACTGGTAATAAGTTGTTTTGTAAGACAAAGAAGCTGTTATAAAATATATATAGGAGGCTCTTCAAAATGATCAAGGAACGCAAAATTTGTCAGGACAGGATTGGGTTGGGAGGGATCTCAAAGACCATTCATTCCTCCCCTGACAAGGTAAGGAAACATTCCATTAGCCAGATTGATCCAACTTGACCTTAGGCTCTTCCAGGAAGGGGGAAGGCCACCAGCTTCTCTGCCCAGCTCATGAAAAATGGATTCGGCTCTCATCCTTAAAAAAGCAACAGAGTTTCGTTTAAGGAGTGAGAGTACGGGAGTTTGGAGCTGGAGCAGAGGATTCCTGACGTCTTTGGAAATTGCCCAACACCCAAGGAAGAGCTAAACACTTACCGAGGGCTGGGAGGAGGAGAGCCCAGAGGTCAGACCGTGAAGTGCTGGTTTCTGTCCCAGCCTTGGATTGCCATCATCCGGTCTGTGGTTATGAGTGCTTGACTGAAGGAGACGTGTGAGATCTGACCTCAGACAGCTCAAAAGCAGACAGCAGGGAGGAGGTGAGGACAAGGCAACCGTGTTTTTGCCATTTCCTGCCCTGGCCCTTAGATTCTGGTGTCTGGTTATTAGCAGAAACTTCGACTGAGCACAATCAGCCTCGGGGAATGCCAGAGGGCTCCTGGCTGCCAGCAGTTCTCCGCTGCTCTCTCGGGATTCTGCAGCAGTATCTTGGGAAATCAATTGCTTAGAGGCTGAAAGGGGAGCAATCTCTGCAGTGGGCCTTTAATTGCTGGAAAAAAAAAAAAATAAGCAGTGTTTTTCAGGCGAAATCTTAGGTGGCAGTGGTAGTGGGCGTGGATCCAGGGGAGATTCCTATACTCCTATGGATTTTTTCTAGTCTCAGGCATGGAGAGCTGTCGCTGCTTGCATGTTTCTGTTGGATGATTTCCTGTAAGTGGTCAGGAAAAAATCCCACAGTCTTAATGTTCTTGAGAATACTTTACCTCTGTTTTTTGCCATTCCCTTTCATACAGAGAAGGGTTTAATCGGGAAGTTTTGTGCCTGTAATGGCAATGAGTTCTCCAACAGGTGTACTGCATGGGAATCCTTGCAGACTTTGGGAAGAGTATTTAATTTTGTGCCTCACCACGCTTCTTTAGGATTGTAACCTGTGGCTGGATGTATATAAGTGAGGGATCATAATAACGTCATTTGGGGTAAGTTAATTACCTTAATGTCTGTTCTGTGTCGGGAAATTTATCCTGAAGTGACTTGGGAAAGGTAAGCAGAGCTGCTGGCAGATGGAAGACACCAGCGCTACTTGCCGAGCCTTTCCAGCCGGTTTGCTGCAGGGAGGTGTGAGCCACTCTGGCTGCCAGGTCTGTCCTACACATGACTCAGGGGCGTGG
>CM031860.1:63539667-63588080 GCA_018697195.1 Certhia americana | reverse complement strand
CAAGGCTCTGCTCCGTCCCAGCGAGCTTCCCTCTTTCCGTTCTGCTATCCCCAGCGTCCAGCTGGGTTACAGCCCAGGTGTTCAAAACACAGTCCTAGGTGTTGCAAAGTACTCAGGATTCGGGCAATCAGTGAATTCCTTTCTGACCCAAATGAAGCCAGCTAGCTCTGAAGGAGATTATTTGTGTTCAGAGCTCATACCTTTTCTCCTTTCGCCGCCAACCTCTTGTACCACTTCCTCCACTCACCCAACAGGATATTAAAAATACACCAACTAAATCTGAACGTCTTTGTCCCGTTTTAGTCACTGGGCGCAAACCGAATAAAGCAAAATTGTTCACGAGAAAGTGTCGCACCTTATGTCGGAAATATTTGTGGCTGTCCTTCAGTATATCAGAATTAATGCCTGAGGCTTGTGGGAGCTGGGTTATAACCCCGGGCAGGTGGGAGCATCGCTGGTCCTGGGCTGCAGTTCCTCGCTTCGGGTGCTCTGGGGGGTCGACCAACATTAACATATTCACACGGGACTCTCCGTCGCGTTACAACGGGACCTGTTACAGCATCCTTAAGTCTGGGATCTGTGTTTTCCTTGTGGAATTTTTCATCCTTTTGAGTTGTTGGCTCACACCTCCTTAATGGTTTTTCCGCCACCTTGGATTTCCTGTTTCGGCTTGTTGATAAAGGTTGGAGCAAAGGGTTTAAAGAACGTGATGTTATCCACCAGAATTATGTTGGATGTAAAGGAAGCTGGATTTAAATCTTAGGAGAATTTCTTCCTCGTGAGGGTGCTGACCATGGCCACAGGGGCCCGAGAATCTGTGTCTGCCCCTTTCATGTCCAAGGCCATGCTGTTGTCCGGCTGTGGAACAACCTGTGAGGGTGGAAGGTGTCCCTGCCCATGCAGGGGGAGCGAGATGGTCATTAGGGGTCCGTTCATACGCATGGTGACGGTGTCACAGACAAGACCAACACTACACCCTCAAGAACAATCCCCCACCTACACTCCCCACGTCTATATGCCCAGCGTTAAATCTTACATATCCATCATATTCACATGAGCCCCATCCGCGCGCACAACCCCCGGCCTACTGCGCTCGTCCCTTCGGCCCACGCGTTGCCATAGTTACGAGCTGTCAATCACCGCGCCTTCTCCCGCCCCCCCCGACAACTCTCCTCCCACCCGTCATTGGGCGGCCTGCCTTGTCATCTCGCCTCAGAGGAAAGCCCATAGCCAGCAGCCGCATGACCGACACCGCCTCAACCGGGCGCACTCTTCCGATTGGCGATCCTCTTCTTTAGTCACTCTAACGCGGAGCCCCGAGAGCGGGATGAGGCCGCAGCGTCCCCGCAGCCCAGCAATGTCGGCCGCCGCATTTGCGCATCCACCTGTCGCTCCGCGCCGCGTGTGCGCGATTGTGGCCTCCGCCTCACGGGGGTGTCCCGCCCCGCGTGGCCGTAGCGGCGCAGGCGCGCCGTGGGGGCGGTGCTGCGGCCGGGTGGCGGCTGAGCGGGTCCCGGAGCGGGGGCCGGTAGTCCCCATGGTGCCGGGCCGCGCTGTTCGAGGGGCCGCGCCAGCTGTGGCGATGGCGCGAAGACGAGAAAAAACCGCGGCGTGCGGTTGCTGCGCTGCGACGACCGGGCCCTCGCAGCCGCGGCGGCGGAGCGCGTCGGGGGCGCGGCGGGCGCGGCAGCGCGCGGCTTTTCTCCGCAGCCCCGAGAACGCGGCGGGGTCCTTTCGCCGCCGCGCGGATTCGGTCCGCAAAGAACCGCCCGCGTTAGTGAGGGGGGCGGGAACGGCAGCGGAGGGAAGGTGTTGGCTCAAGGATGGGAGGGGCGGGTTGTTTATGGTAATGATCCACGTTGGGCGTGGCGGAGGGGGGCGGGGTCTGGGTGGGTGTGGCTGCGCAGGGTGCGTTGGCCTGGGGAGTGGTGCCTGGGTGCGACATGGGGGAGCAGCGGGGAGGGATGGGACACTGAGACAGCGCGGGGGGGCTCGTGAGGCAGCGGCAGGGACAGTGGACAGGCACTGCTGGACAGGTGGGACGCACCAGGCAGGACAGGTGGTGTACCGGCGACTTCAGGGACAGTATCGACAGTCTGGTGACAGAGGCACTGTGGGGTTATGGCGACATGGGGGAGCAGCGGGGAGGGATGGGGACACTGAGACAGCGCGGGGGGGGCTCTGGGATGGGCACGGCAGGGACAGGTGGGGACAGCACGGCAGGGACGGGATCTGGACAGTCTGGGGACAGCACTGTGGGGTGATGGTGACATGGGCACAGCGTGGCCAGTCTGAAAGGCGATGAGGACACGGGGCAGTGGTGATTTGTTCAGCACAGCCGATCTGGGGGCAGCACGGAGGGACGCGGTGGGGTGAGAATTGTCCAGCATGGCCAGTTTGGGGACAGCACTGTGGGGTGATGGTGACATGGGCACAGCACGGCTGGTTTGGGGACACGGTGGGACAGTGACAGGAGCTCAGCAGGTTGGGCTGAAGGATGGGACAGGCTGAACTCTAGGAGGTTTAGGGTGAGGCAACACCTGCCTGGTGGGGCAGACATGGGATGGGGCTGTGGCAGATGCTGAGGTTCCCAAACCGGGGACCAAATTGTGGATGGGAAGGAAGAGAAGGCACCTGGTGACAGAGGGGGCATGAGGGAAAGGGCACAGCAGGACCAGGTTTGAGGTTGTGGGGCTGGGCTGGTAACTGTGAAAGCAAAGCAGTGGAGAGCAAAGGGAATAGATTAAATTTTGGGAGGGAAGAACCCGACAGGTTTGGCAGGAGCTGGACACACATCAAACCGGGCTTTCTAAGGGGAAAAAAAATCCCTAGAACCATGTTTGTAAATGTCCTACTGGAAATAGCAAAATGGATGGCAGCCTTCATTTTGGGAGCAGCAGGAGCTGCTGTGCAGGTGCCGTGGCTGTCCCTGACTTCAGCCATATTTGAGGAATAACTGAGAGATTATTCCTTCACTTCTGCTGCAGTCCTTCCTCCTGGAGGGAGATTGCCATACCCTGAAAATGAAACAGCCTCGGTGTAATTCCTTGGTACCTGCACAGCTATTAAAAAGATGTGAGCAAGGAATCTGGGCTGAAACAGGAATCAGGATTCTGCTGCATCTGGGCTGTGACTGGCAGTGCTGAGACACTGTTGTTTCCATATTTATGGGAAGTTGAAGAGTGTTCCTGCTCTTTTTTTTTTTTTTTGGTTGCTGGTAAAAAAAGCAGCTTCTCTTCAGCCCTTAGTGTGAAAAATCAGAATAGAGTTCTGTGAGGCTGTTAATTAGAGATTTGTTAAAAGGCTGCAGGGACATGAAGGAGATCTCTGGTATGAAAATGAGGGAGCTCTGCATTAGGTGATGATTCTCCTGTGCCTTGCTTGGGGCAGTTTCCGTGTCTCCTCGGGAAAATGGGGATTAAAGTTGGGTGCTGAGAGTGCCATGGAATACTTTAAGGAGAACAGGTGTTCTGGCAGCTTTCAAAAAAGGGTTTGGATCGAGACTGGAAGGTCAGCCTGGTGGGATTTGGGATTACGATGTAGTCTGGCTTTCCTAAATTATTCTTGTGATGAGTGGAAGAGAATTGTGCTGGAGCAGGGACAATGCCTGATGTCACAATCAATTTTGGAGTTAAAACGCTCCATTCCCACCTCAAGGAAGACTCAAACCAAAATGAAAGGAAAGCAATTAATGGGCGTGGGATCAAACCTGTCCTACATTAGCTGCCACTTGTCTGCTGCTGGCATGTGGCAAAGGAGCTGGGTGACCTTGAGGCTTGGATTGCCTGGCTGTGCTGGCAGATGAGCCCCGCTTCCCCAGGAATGAAAGGATTTCAGCAGACTCGTGATCCTCCTTCCTCCTCGGCCCTCTGAACCTGTGATGTGCACTCAGGGCTGTTTCACTGCAGAGAGAAGGGAAGAGGGCTGGATTTGGGAAGAGATCTGAAATAAACTGCACACCCAACATGCCAGCTGTGTGCCTTCGTGCACCTTGAGCTTTTAAATTCCCTGGAAATTTCAATTCCCTGTTTGAAAGTCCTTTGGACGTGGTGCCTGGGGACATGGATTAGGGGTGAAGGTGACAGTGCTGTGTTAATTGGAATTAAGTTGGAATTGATCTTGGAGATCTTTTCCAGCCTGAATGATTCTGGGAAATGTTTCTCCTTGCACTCGAGGGGCTTTACTGCAGACGCTGGGATTTTCAGTGTGCCCCTGGTGGAAGAGAGAGAAATCAAGGACAATTTCCAATTGTCTCTTGGTGATTTTGTTCTGATTGCTCTCAGAAGGGACTGAGAAGTGTCCCTGAAAACATGAAGTGGAGATTTGTAGAAGCTTTGGAGTGTTCCCTTGAGAAGGGGAGTCTTGACAGGGTTATTAGTGCAGGCAGATACGTCATACACAAAAACTTTTATCAATTTCAGGAACAATACGGGAAAATTCCCTTCTGGTACTGAATTATCAGTGCCATTTTTGAAATCCATGCTTAAAAATTGGACTGGGGAGACCCCAGATAAGTAATGAGGATATTCCCATCATGATTTGTAAGGGAACTGAGGCTGTGAGCAGGTTGAAGTGCCAGGCAGAAACCTGATGATGGTCATAATGAGCAGGGGAATGTTTTTTTAATGAATCTCTTTTATAAGAGAAAGAGATCAGCATTTCAGTTAATCAGCTTTCCCCCTTTTTCCTCTTCTTCAACTCTCTCCTTGTTCATCTTAAAATCTTGGGATATTCAGCAGAGGTGAATTTTAGTTATTTCCCTGGTGAGCAAAATGTGCCTCTCCCTTCTGTAGCTTGTTTGTTTGTTCCCTGAGAAAATATTCTTTCTCTTCAAGTGATTCCTTTTTTAAAAGGTTTAGTATCTTCTGTCAGGACCATGCAAAGACATAATGGACATATGGCTTTAAATTTTCAATTTACAAAGTATCCAAGAAAAGGTAAAAATGAAATGCTGTTTTGTCACCTCTTTGGTAGTACAAAATTTAAGCTTTGATGTTTAATTTCTTGTTCTGTTTTGGAATGATGTCTGAAATATGAGTTCCTATCAGAGCCTGTTTTTAGGGATAGGAGGAGATGTAGACTTAATGTCACTTTATATTAAATGCTAATGAATTGTATTTTTTTTCTCAGCTGTAAAATCTCCAGCATGGTGTAACACTATTAAAATATAATATTGAATATTTCAGAGTAAGCCTAGAGGTGCTGTCACAGGCTGAACTAAATCATCAGACTAATCTTTTTAGCTCCTGATATAATTGGCTCAGAAGTTAAAGATCACTCTGAAATACAACTCGAGCTGCTTGTTTTGTGATGAAAATCCACCGTGGAGATCTTAAATTATATCACCTCTTTCATCTTGACAGTTCTGCAGCTTCTAGAATAAGTCTGTCGAGGGCTTTTTTATTTACACAGTGTCCAATTTTATGAAGTAATTTACATATCAGATAAAGGCAATTTCTTTTTATTGCCCTGAAGATCTTCCAGTCTGACTGCAAAAGGGCTTTGAAGGGAGGGTGGCATCTCTTGCTGCTGGCACACAAAGTATCCTGGAGCTTTTCTGAGTTTATTTAGTCAGGGCTGTCAGCCCTTAATTTTGTTGGCAGACCAGTCTTTTGTTTGTTGCTGCATATCCATAGATCTGCCCCTGAGAAGAATTTGTTTTTAAGACAAAGAGCTGTTTATAGAATATATATATAGTGAGCTGCTTTTAAAATTGCTCAAGGAAAGCAAAAATTTGTCAGGACAGCGATTTGGGTTGGGAGGGATCTTCAAGACCATCTCATTCCTCCCCCTGCCAAGGTCAGGGACACATTCCATTAGTCCAGATTGCTCCAACCTGACCTTGGACACTTCCAGGAATGGGGCAGGCACAGCTTCTCTGCCCAGCTCACTGAAAATGGGATTCACGGCTCTCATCCTCTAAAAAAGCAACAGAGTTTCTTTAAGGAGTGAGATTACGAGAGGTTTGGAGCTGAGAGCAGAGGATTTCCTGCCTTTCTTGGAAATGCCCAAACACCCAAGGAAGAGCTAAACACTTCCCAGAAGGTGCTGGGCAGGAGGAGAGCCCAGAGGTCCATACAGTGAGTGATGTGTTTCCTGTCCCAGCCTTGGGATTTGCCATCCATCCCGTTGTTCTGTGGCTGCTGAGTGCTTGGAAAGGAGACGTGTGAGGCTCTTCCCTCAGACAGCTCCAAGCAGCAGCAGGGAGGAGGTGATGAGAGGCAGTGTTTGCATTTCCTGCCCTGGCCCTTGATTCTGGTGTCTGGTTATTCCAGCAGAACCTTCTGACTGAGCAAAATCAGCCTCAGGGATGCCCAGAGGGCTCCTGGATGCCAGCAGTTCTCCTGCTGCTCCTCGGGATCTGCAGCAGCTCTCTTGGAAAAATTGCTTCAGAGGCTTAAAGGGGAGAAATCTCTGCGTGGCTTTCATCTGCTGGGAAAAAAAAAAATAAACCAGTGTTTCAGGAGAAATCTTGGTGGCAGATGGTGATGGCGTTGATCCAGGAGAGCTTCCTCCTCCCTCCCTTGGATTTTTCTAGTTCTCAGGCATGGAAGAGCTGTCGCTGCTCTGCATGTTCCTGTTGGATGATTTCCTGTAAGTGTCAGGAAAAAATCCCCAGTTCTTCATGTTCTTGGAATAATTTCCTCCTCCTGTTTTTTGCCATTCCCCTTTCCTACAGAGAAGGGTTTATAGGGAAGTTTTGTGCCTGTAATGGATGGAGATCTCCAACAGGTGTTACTGCATAGGGCATCCTTTGCAGCTTGGGAAAGAAGTATTTAATTTTGTGCTCACACGCTTCTTCCTTGGATTCGTAACCTGTGGCTGGGATGTATATAATGAGGGATCCATAATTAACAGTCATTTGGGGTAAGTTAATTACCTTAATAGTCTGTCTTTTGGAATTTATCCCTGGTGACTTAGGGAAGGTACAGCCGAGCTGCTGGCAGATGGAGAGCACCAGCTGCTCCTTGCAGAGCCTTTCCAGCCGGTGCTGCAGGGAGGTGTGAGCCAGCTCTGGCTGCAAGTTGTGTCCTACCTACCTCAGGGGCTTGGATTTTCTTTTTAGGGTCAGTGCTGAGTAGAGACAGTGACCCCTGAGCCCAGCCTGGCTGCAGTTCCTCCCAGCTCTGCTGGCATCATTTCTGTTTCCCTGTTCCTGGTGAGACAGAGAGTGGATAACTGGTGTGGCTTAACTCCCTGCTTAATGTTCTGCCCAAAGAAAAACTAAATTGATGTCTAATAAAAAGTCAAAGGTCTTGATGGTCCTGGGTTTGGGATGAAATTTCCAAGGAGCTGCTCTTTTTTTTTCTGTGACCAGGAAAGCTGCCTAAACTGATGGACCCAGTTGGTGTTTGCCCTGAAATCTGGAAGCTTTGTGTCGCTGAGTGCAGCAGTTTGTGAGCTTCACTACCAACTTTAAAACAAATATGTTATTTCACCAAAGCTGTGCATGTGCTGCCAGCTGAGTGCTGGGAAGTGGGAGCCTGTTAGCCTGTGATGGAGCAGCCCCTGTGGCATTTTCAGGCATGTAGCTTCAGAGCACCATGTTTCTGGATGTTTGTCTTTCCTGCTGCACATCAGCGAGGCCATCTCTGAGTCCCCAGCCTCTGCTCTCTCCCCATTTTTACCCCTGTGTAGCCTGGCAGAGGGAGTTTGGGGGAAGATTGTGGTCTAAATGCAACGATGGGGATGCATTAAAAAAAACCCCAGTGGATTTCAGAATGCAGAAATCAAACGGAAAGTTCTGACAGGAACAAATCCATTCCAGAAACCGTAGAATCATGGAATGGTTTGGGTGGGAGGGGACCTTAAAGACCAGTCCTGCTTCCAGTCCCCCTGCCTTGGACACAGGGACACCTCCCACTATCCCAGGGTGCTCCAAGCTCCATCCAACCTGGCCTTGGACAATTCCAGGGATCCAGGGACAGCCACAGCTTCTCTGGGCACCCTGTGCCAGGGCCTCACCACCCTCACAGGGAACAATTTCTTCCTAACATGTAGATGTCTCCTTTTAGTTTAAAACCTTTTCCCTTTGTCCTACCACTATCTGCCTGTGTAAAAGTCCTTGAATTGCTCCTGCTTTCTCCCTCTGTTGGGCTGCCATTCACAGTCCTTTCCCTTTCATTCATGAAAAGTTATTTTTGTGTCTGTTCTTGTTTGAAGTAAATGCCTCTGGAATGGAGAAGGATTGGGATTTGGATATGTCTCCGAAAATAGAGCTTGCATCTTCTTTCATGATTTCCTTTGGTGATGGTTGGGGGTGGCCTCTATGGAAATACATAAAAATAACTCAGTGGATTAAAAATACTGTGGGGAGCTGGAAAGCTCTGGAAGGGCCTGCACAGCAGCCAGATAAATCTGCCTAGCAGAGAATGTGTCCTCCAACTTGTCAGGCTGCTGCCTGTGCAAAGATTGTTCCCTGAAGAACCTGACACAAGAGATTCTTGCTCCAAAGGGAGAGGATTGAGGGCTTCTCAATGTTCTGCCCTTATCTGTTTGCAGATAAGGAATTTTATCAAGAACGTTTTTCAAAGGAACATTGGTAACATCCATGCTGGAGCTTGTCCAGAGAAAGGAACAGAGCTGGGGAAGGGTCTGGAGCCCCAGGAGGAGCTGAGGGAGCTGGGAAAGGGGCTCAGCCTGGAGCAAAGGAGGCTCAGGGGGGCCCTTGTGGCTCTGCACAACTCCCTGACAGGAGGGGACAGCCAGGGGGGTCAGGCTGTGCTCCCAGGGAACAGGGACAGGAGGAGAGGGAACGGCCTCAGGCTGGGCCAGGGGAGGGTTAGATTGGATATTTGGGAAAGTTTCTTCCCCAAAAGAGTGGTCAAGCATTGGAACAGGTTGCCCAGGGCAGTGTTGGAGTCCTCATCCCTGGAGGGATTTAAAAGTCATGTGGATGTGGCACTTGGGGACATGGATCAGTAGTGGCCTTGGCAATGCTGAGTTAATGGTTGGGGTTATGGAAGTCTTTTCCAATGTTTATGATTCTATTATTATTATTATTATGGTTTATTTTCTAGAAGTTCCTTTTTTGCTTCTGGAAGCTACCATAAGGGTTGGATCCTGTTCCCTTAAGCCCTAATGTGGCTGCATTTTTCCCTTTGCTCTGGAGCCTGTACATCTCGTTAGCTCCAGCCTCTCCTTTAGCTCGTTTATAGTGATATTAATCTGTTCCAGTTCCCAGCTCTAATCGCAGATTCCATCAGATCAGGGTTTTCTCTTGATCTTTTCCAAGAAGCTCATTATCTAACACAGCTGTAAATGTTGCTGGGCCTGACACTGATGCATATTTTGTACCATGGGGGAATTTGACTAATAAAATAATCCAATTAGACATTTGTTTTTGTCTCCCTGCGGCATCTTAGATTACTTGTCTACCTCAGTTCTGTGTTGTAATTAGGGAATGTTTGCACATCCCTTTGATGTAAAAGCACTGGTGTTATCCGTGGCTCTGGCTCTGGTTCAGAATTTGGGAAAAGGAATAGCTGGGGATTAAACCTACAACAGGATCTGGCAGAGCTGTGGAAGCTGTCAGACCTGTGGGGAGGGATGGCAGTGTCTGAGTGTTGTACAGCAAATATTCGGAGCTCCTGAACATGAGGGATCTCTGAACAGGAGCTGTGCTCATGGTGGAGGAGTCTCTTGTCAAAGACAGCATTCCTGAAAATGGAGAGACCACACGGTTCCTTGGATTGATTGATGAATTCAATGCAGAGTGTTTTCAGTAGAATCACAGGATGGTTTGGGTGAGAAGGGACCTTAAAGACCATCAAATTCCAACCTCCACTAGAACAGTTCTCGTGCTATGGCTGTGCCTCATTTGCTCTTTGTCTTCTCTCTCCAGTCTTCCCCTGGTTTGGCTTGGACATCGGAGGCACCTTGGTCAAACTGGTTTATTTTGAACCCAAGGACATCACGGCCGAAGAGGAAGAGGAAGAAGTGGAAAACCTCAAAAGCATCCGCAAATACCTGACATCAAACGTAGCCTATGGCTCCACAGGCATTCGGGATGTGCACCTTGAGCTCAAGGACCTTACCCTGTGTGGACGTAAAGGCAATCTGCACTTTATACGCTTTCCTACTCATGACATGCCTGCTTTTATCCAAATGGGAAGCGAAAAACACTTCTCGAGCCTCCATACTACCTTATGTGCCACGGGAGGTGGAGCGTACAAATTTGAGCAGGACTTTCGCACAGTAGGCATTTTTGGCTTCTATACCATTAGGATCTGGGAGTGACCTTTCTTTGAAAGCTTATAACTAGAAAAACTTTCTCTGCACGCCCTAAAACTTCTCTAAAGCTTCGTTTTGATGCTGTCCCTAACTCCAGTTAAACTTGGCATGTGGAGTCAAGTTGGCATCTCCAAATTAAAACACTTCCTGAACAGAACTCTAAAATTATTCGCTAATGATCTTTCTTACAAATCTCCCTCTCTATTTTTAATCTCTTCTTGTGCTAATCTCAGTCTTTCTGGTGTTTTTTTTTTTTTTTTTTACTCATTGCTGTCTTTCTCCTGCTTTATTTTCTTCCTTTGCTCACGTGGTTTCATTTCTAACCCCTGTGTGAATGAGCTGGTTGAGGTTCAGGCAGATTTTGTGGTAAACATCAGGAAATTCACGGTTGGGGTTGGACATCATCATGTGGCTTCGTTCTAAGTGGGATCCTTGTTCATGGTGAAAATTATGTGATAAATATTTGTTTAGTCAGGGCTTGGAAAAATGCAAATAAAGAGGCTTTTACAGAATCATTAAGGGTGAAAAGCCCTCTAAGGTCATCAAATCCAACTGTTCCCTCAGCTCTGCCAAGGCCACCACTGACCAATGTCCCCAAGTGCCACATCCACATGGCTTTTAAATCCCTCCAGGCATGGGGATTCTACCACTATCCTGGACAACACAACCGTTTCTGTTAAGTTTTTGCTAATACCCAATTTTGTGTGGTCAAGGCAGTGACGTGAGAGGAAAATGATTTTATAACTTCCTCACTGTTTTTTGATGTTCCTTTGGATGGGTTTTGTGGGATATTTTAGTCAAACGCTGTAATTCCCTCCTCCTGGCTTTTCACATCAGAGCATAAATCAGGCCAGTGGGAGTTGCTGGAATTCTCTCCGTGTCCACCTGTTGATTCAGATTGTTGTCCCCTGTTCCACACCTGAGATCTGTGGTCCTTTGGAGTCCCTGTGCTCTCCTGTGATCCCTCAGCCTCTGCAGGGAGCACGGACATAGCTGCATTGAGCTGGCAGGGAATGCATTTTTCCAGCCCTGAGCATGAACGCTTTAAATCCCTGGCTGCTTCTTCAATATTCCTCTTTTTTTTCCCTTCCCACCAGATGGGTGACCTTGAGCTTTGTAAGCTCGATGAGCTGGATTGCCTTGTCAAAGGAGTGCTGTACATCGATTCCGTGGGCTTCAATGGACACTCAGAGTGTTACTATTTTGAGAACCCAACAGATGCTGAGAGGTGCCAGAAGCTCCCATTCAACCTGGAGAATCCCTATCCTCTCCTTCTGGTTAACATTGGCTCAGGGGTCAGCATTTTGGCTGTCTATTCCAAAGACAACTATAAACGGGTAACAGGCACCAGGTGAGTGCTGGGGGGGGTAAAGGGACTTTGATTTTAGGGTCTGGAGCACATTCCTGCTTTGTAAACTGCATTTTCAGGGACAAGCTGCAATAAAGGTGGTGAGGGGAATGACCAAACTCCTGCTCTTACTGCAGTTAGTCCCTGCCAACAAAGATCCCTCCTGGAAGAGAGGATCTGGATTTCATGGTTTGATGTTTTTACTGCAGCCAGTCTCCATCAAAGCTGGTTTTTCAGTTGCTTTGCTGCAGGAATTTAAGAGCTTTATTTATTTATTTTATGAGATCACATAGTTTGGGATTGTTAACAACTCTTAGCTTTGATCCAAGAAGTTGAGATTTCTGTCCTGACTTCCAAAAGTTGCCAGATTTTAGTGGAAGGGATAATGGCATAAGCAGTAATTTCCCATTGCTGCCCATTTTGAAGATGTGGCTTCTGTGTCCTGGCAAAGCCATAGAGTTCTGTGGCTTTAATCTTTCCTGGATTCCCTGAAAGGTAATAGTAGTAACAATAATGATAATGATTTTTAATTTTCTCAATACAGTTTCTTACTGGGCATTATTAGTGGCATCTATGTGCTGTAAAGTGAACAAGACAGGGTTTTTCCCTCAGCTTTTGGTTATCTCTGCTCTGGCACTTCAGTTAGCCCTCAGGACTAACATTTATTTTAAGATGAACATCTCTGAATGCTGGGAAGAAAGTGGGCAGTGTAACAAAAAAAATCGAGGTCTCATTTTACAACACAGCCTGTGCAGAAGGCTGTGAGGGATTCCTTACAGGCTGTAGGTTTTGTGAGAGGAACAGACTTTGAGGAAAATCCTGCCTTTCCAAGATGGTTCTCCCTAGAAAAAGAGGAGTGACCTGAGCTAACTGGGACGAGGACATGAACAATCCAAGCTTTCATTTTCATTTTGCTTTACTTACAGCCTCGGAGGGGGAACCTTCTTTGGCCTCTGCTGCCTTCTGACGGGCTGCTCCACGTTTGAGGAGGCCCTGGAGATGGCATCTCATGGGGACAGCACCAAGGTGGACAAACTGGTGAGGGACATCTATGGAGGAGACTACGAACGCTTCGGGCTGCCGGGCTGGGCTGTGGCATCCAGGTAACACCCTGCCTGCATCTCATTTTGATTTTTTTCTCCCTGGAGATCCTGCAAGGATGAAAAACTGGATTTAGGAGAGCAACCATTGCTAAGAGAGCTAAGTTAAGGATAGCAATCCTTTTTAAAGTTAGAAATCCAAGTCCTTCAAGATGAATCACTTCTATTAAATTAGCAGTTCCCATTTTCTGCTGCAACTCTGATGGGACCTTTAACCCCAAAACTGTCTTTATTTACAGCTTTGGAAACATGATGAGCAAGGAGAAGAGGGAATCTGTCAGCAAGGAGGACCTGGCCAGGGCCACCTTAATCACCATCACCAACAACATCGGCTCCATAGCGCGGATGTGTGCCCTTAACGAGGTATTTGGGGAATCTCTTCCCTTGCTCCCTGCCTAAAACATCACCTGTGTGCTGCTGCCTGCTTGAGGAGTGTGCCTGTCTTTGGGAACAGTTGTGGGAATCAGTGGGAGAGGAGGAAAGGAGGGATAGAGGGTTTGGAGGTTGGATATCTTCTCCTGTGTTGTTTTTACGAGTTGCTCTGGATTTCTTGGCCAAGCCCCACCACTGCCACGGCCGTTGCTGCATTCTTTGTGCTTTCAGCTTCTTTACAGTGCTGCCTTGTTGCATTCATGTCAAGCAGCATTGTACAGGGCTATGAAAGAGCAGAGACATGCTCTGCACTCCATCCTGAGCCTGCTTCCATGGGATGGGTTGATGGAATCCAATCCAGCATCCTCCTGACTCCTCTGGCTCTGTCTTCATTGCTGCCAAAATGAGGCAAGACAGGTCCTAAACAGCCTTGCTTGTAATATATCTGCTAATTCCTTGCTCTGGAGCTCAGCTGAATGAAAAGAGGATCCTGAATAGTTCAGGGGAAGTGTTAATCAATGTGGGAAGGGAAGGAAAATCCACAGAAGGATACGAGTGCAGGAGCAGGTGAGACTTGATCCTGATTCTTCAGAAAGAGGAGGAACTGAAGTATTCTTGTGTTGGAGAACAGAAAAGCTTCACAGCTTGTATCAGAACTATTTTGTGAAGGAAAAGTAAGGCTGGAAGTCTGGTTTAAATCCAGAATAATCCCTACTTGGTCGGTCTTTTTCTTTCTTGAACAATTGTGTTGGTTATGGACTCCTAATTAGTTCTTTTTCCCACAGTTTAGCAGTAGAGACACTCAGTTATTTCATGATGAATCAAAGGCCAGAGCTGGGAGGAAGGGGGAGAGATGGCACTTGATGATCAGTGTTCCCAGGCAGCATAAGGATTTTGTAGCAAAATCAGCTGCTTTATCCAAATTCCTGAGTTAGGAAAGCTGTAGTTTGGCCTGGGAGAGTCTGAGGAAGAGGGTGTCTTAAAATGGCCTGGTCCTGCTTTCTGATGGAACTGTGTGTAGTGTTCTGCACATTCTGCCAGCCACTTTCAACAGGAACTTAATTCATAAAATTTCAGAGCCATTTAGGCTGGAGAAGTTCTTTAAGATCATCCAGTCCAACCCTTAACCCAGCACTGACCCATGTCTCCAAGTGCCACATCCACACGGCTTCTAAATTCCTCCAGGGATGGGGACTCACCCTTGGCAACTGTACCAGGGCTGGACAGCCCTTTCCATGAAGGAATTTTCCCCAATATCCAGTCTAACCCTCCCCTGGCACAGCCTGAGGCCGTTCCCTCTCCTCCTGTCCCTGTTCCCTGGGAGCACAGCCCGACCCCCCTGGCTGTCCCCTCCTGTCAGGGAGTTGTGCAGAGCCACAAGGGCCCCCCTGAGCCTCCTTTGCTCCAGGCTGAGCCCCTTTCCCAGCTCCCTCAGCTGCTCCTGGGGCTCCAGACCCTTCCCAACATGGGGTTTTCATCATTGCAAGTAGAAAATTGAATTTAGCCTTAATATCCCTTTTTATTTTTCCTTAACACTTGCAGAACATCAACCGTGTGGTGTTTGTGGGCAACTTCCTTCGGATCAACACCATCTCCATGAGGCTCCTGGCTTATGCCCTGGACTACTGGTCAAAGGGACAGTTAAAAGCACTTTTCTTGGAACACGAGGTAAAATTCCTTTTAAAAATTAGTCTCATGGCAAAATGCAAATCCTTGGGATGCTCTAGAAACTGCCATGTGGAGCTGCACACAGTGCAGGAGGTGCTCAGGGCTTTGCTGTTACAGCCACAGCTATATTTTATTTTATTTTCTATTCTATAATGTACCTCCCTGTGGTTGTATCTTTCCCCTCTTCCTTTCTATGTTATTAAAATTACACTGTGTGTAATAGCCTGGAGAAGGGAAGGCTCCAGGGAGACTTTCCAGTGCCTACAGGAGCTCCAAGAGAGCTGGAGAGGGACTTGGAACAAGTCCCTGGAGTGATGGGCCAAGGAGGAATGGCTTCCCACTGCCAGAGGGCAGGGTTAGATGGGATATTGGGAAGGAATTTTTCCCTGTGAGGGTGGGGAGGCCCTGGAATGGATTTCCCAGAGAAGCTGTGGCTGCCCCTGGATCCTTGGAAGTGTCCAAGGCCAGGTTGGACGTGGCTTGGAGCAGCCTGGGATAGTGGGAGGTGTCCCTGCCCTTGGCAGGGTTACACTGGATATTTTTAAGGTCCCTTCCAACCCCAGCTGTTCCCTGATTCTGTTGCTGTGTCAGGTGTGTGCCTGTGGATTTTCACTGGATGTTCCCATCCCATCCTCAGGGTTACTTTGGTGCAGTCGGTGCTCTCCTGGGACTCCTGGACTCAGCCTGACTTCCTGCAGGATCTGTGTTGGACCTATGGATTCAGGACACTCCCTGAGCCACTGAGCCTTTGGTTTGGGGGCCACTGAGCCCATGATTCTTGGCACAGCTCCCACTGGGACTGTTCCACTGTGGTGGCCCGTGGGGATGGGTGTCTGTAAGAGTGGAAATCCATCTGGGATTACAGCGCAGGTTTGTTCCAAAGGATGTGATTGGAATACACTGGCTGGATGTGGGGGTGTATGGGAAGGTCTGTGGGGCATTTCAGTCACATGGAATTGCTCATTTTAGGTAGTTTGACTCCATGTTTAATGATGGTGACAAAGCAGAGCAGGAGACTCTGCTCCTTCCATTGGGATCCCTTGGAGTGCCGAGTGTCCAGGTCTGTTCTGTGTTCACAATCAGGTTCTCCATGTGCTGGAAAATGGTCTGGGAAGGGGGAAGAGCATCAGCACAGCTCTGGTGTGTGTGACTAACTCCATATGGCCCAGTGGATCCACACTGGGACACTGCTGTGCTGTCAGCCAAGCTTTATTTATCCCCATTCCACGTGTCCCTGTGTCCATCCCAGGGATGGAAGGTACAGCACAGCACAGATCTGTGCCTCAGGGTGAGTCCCATTCCAGCCTCCAGCACTCCCAGACAATCCTCAGCACCTTTTGGGATGGTGTCAGGGGTGTCAGTCAGCCTCCAGCCTCGAGATCTAAATTTGAGGATGGAATATGGATATTCATTTTTTGGGGTTTTCTCTCTTTTATCAAACTCCACCTAAGAGACACTTCCTTCAGTCACACTTGGATCTCTGTAATAGTCCTTGTTGCATTTATTAATGGCTACACTCCTGTCGTTTTGGGGGGGAATTCTCCCCTTTCCATGCATGCTGTACTCCCTCTATTCCCTGTGCATGCTGCCACACAGCCTGAGAGCAGGATTGTGGGGTGTGGAGCCCCTGTGGAAGTTGCACCCTCAGGATGGGGGGTTGGAATGGATCCTGCACTCTCAATAAATGCTCTCTAAAAGCAACAAGGTATCTGCACCTTCCCTTGGGATGTGAGCACATGGAGACACAGCTCTGGGAGTGCTCTGATTCCCAGTAAGCAGCTCCATGGAGCACAGGGAAAGCTGTTCAGATCCTTCAGATCCTTTAGATGATGGTTTATCCCAGGATATCAGAATGACCATCACCCTGACCCCAACACAGCCTTCCAGTCCTGGTTACTTCCCAATTTCCATCTCTCTGATCCCTCTGTGAGCCTGGCTGGAAGTGCTGGACAGCCCCGAGCCCTTCCCTGCCTTGTGAATCCTGCCCAGCTCTGCCCGTTGCTGTGTCCAGAGATCTGAGCACTCCAAGGTGGGTTCCTTGTGTGGCACCTCCCTCTGAAAAGGGAGGAAACAGCGGATTCAGAGGATGTTTGCTTTGCTGGGTAGGTCTGTGTTTGTCTCTAAGCCTCAGCTGACTGTGAGCTGGGATTCTGGACACAGCCAGGGATTTGATGACAGTAAATTCAAGGAAAAGAACACAGGGCTCATGTGGAGGTTCATCTGTGCTGGCTGGGGAGGAAAATGTTTGTTTTTCCTGCAGCCTAACACAAATTCTAGTTGTGTCCTGCTCTGTGTTCCACCAGGTGGTACTGGAGAGGTGAGGGCTGAGGATCATACAGCTCAGGGAATGGTTTGGGTTGGAAGGGACCTCAGAGCCCCTCTCATTCCACCCCTGCCCTGGGCAGGGACACCTCCCTCTATCCCAGGGTACTCCAAGCTCTGTCCAATGTTGTCTTGGGCACTTCCAGAGATCCAGGGGCAGCCACAGCTTCTCTGGGCAGCCTGATTCAAGTTCTTATTTATTCCTTATTCCTTGTGAAATCACACAGAGGTTCCCAAACTCTCCATTAAAAACATCTCCGTTTCCAGAGTGCTGACTGAAGGGTTTCTAGACTCAGCTCCTGCTGTACCACCTAAAATTTAACACACATCTACCTGGCTGGCCTTCCACTCACCCTCACGGGCAAAACTCATGGAAAAGGCACAGAAACTTTGGCGTTTCGTAATGTCTGTGTGCCTGGGACCTGTATGGCTCCTTGATGGAATCCTATCACAACGGGTCAGTGATAGGCTGGGCTGGGGAGGGTGTGGGAATCCTTGAGATTACACAGGAAAAAGCCTGGCTTTTATTGAGCCCAGCAGCCTTGGGAGCAGAAGCCACCTTGCCATGGTTCTGCTGTGGAAAGCTGGGAATTCCCAGCAGCAATCCCACAGTCCCTGCCCTGAGGCACTGGTGTCCCTGGGCACAGCATCCTGCAAGTTTTCCTCACTCCGTACACGAGCGTGTGGAATTCCTTTCTCTCTGGATTTTTGAGTAGATTCAGCACGGTCTGATCCCAACACCAAAGTTCCTGGCTTATTGTCTGTCCTTTTGTAAACTGCTTGGGTTTTTTTTTCTTGTTATAAAATATTACAGTTATTTTTTATATCCTGTAAAGCCTTTGTTTGCTTTTTGTCTTGGAGCTTCAGCACAGCGGGATGGACATTGGTGGGAATGAGAAGGAATGTGCTGGGGAAATTGGGGTTGACCCCACTTGGTTTTTAGCTTATTGAAAATAATTTTGTCAGCAATCTTTGATTGTTTCTCCCTCCCTGCATGTTTCAGGCTCTGGGAATCAGTTGTATTTAAAAACATTAATTTAAAGGAGGGGAAAAATCTTTTAAAGAGCATGAATTATTCTGTGGAAATTGTGGTTTTGGCTTTGATGGAAAAACTTCATCACTAATCATGGATACGAATGGGATTGGAGGGGAGGGTACAGCATCATTCCAGAGCAGGAGCTGTGGGGTGGAAACACCAAAAATAACTGTTTTGTGCAGCTCAGTGGGAGATCCAGACTGTGTCCCAGCAGTGGGAAGTCACCCAGCGAGCTCATCCCAAAACTGGCTGTAAGGGCAGCCAGGCACTCAGTCCCTGTGGATCCTTCTGGAGAAGGTGAACAGAACATTGAGGGAATGGCTTCCCACAGCCAGAGGGCAGGGATGGATGGGATATTGGGAAGGAATTCTGCCCTGAGAGGGTGGGGAGGCCCTGGCACAGGGTGCTCAGAGAAACCTGTGACTGCCCCTGGATCCCTGGAAGTGTCCAAGGCCAGGTTGGACATTGGGGCTGGAGCCACCTGGGCTGGCAGAAGCTGTGACAGGGTGTGAAATGGGATGGATGTAAAGTTCCTCCTGATCCAAAGGATTCCATGGTGTCGGTGATGTCCAGAGGGATCCGGCACTAGAGGGCAGCAGCCCCGCTCCGCGCAGAGCTCGGGGCAGTCCCGGCGCCTCCTTCACACCGGGATCCTGCGGGATCGCAGCTGGGATCACCCCAGCTCAGCCACCCCCATGGGCACGATCCAAGGGCAATTCTTCACCCGCCTGCTCAAGCCTTGAGGAAGAGGAGGAGCGGAACAGAGTGAGCAGGCGGCGGGCTTGGAGCTGCACCCCAGGAGCTCCCAGAGCGCTGAGCTGGGAGCTGAACCCCGCCCAGCCCTGCGGCATGAGGGGCTTGGCCGGGATTTTTGAGGATTATCCTCTCCCTGAGCAGGGAAGCTCACCCGTGTCTGGATCCTGTAAAATCCCTCTTAGCTGGGGGTTTTGGGATGCTCTGCAGCCGGGGAACACGGACAACGCGACCCCAACGCCGCCCCAATTCCAGCCCTGTGGTCCCTCCCCTGCTGGGGACATCCCAAGGGTGACGGAACAAGGAATGAGGGGACAGACCCCCTGCAAACACACCCCCACTTCCAAAATCTGCTTTTTATTTACATTTCAAGTCAAATCACATGCAAACTCTTGGTTGGTTGTTTTGGTTTTTTTGTTGGTTTTTTTTTTTTTTTTTTTCTTTCCTGGTTTTTCCTTAAGAAGAGTGTAATTAGCAAAAAAGACATTGTTAGAATTTTCAAATAGCAATTAAATATACAAAAATAGAGCTTACAAAAAAAAAATCAAACAAACAGAAGGAAAAAGAAACAAAACAAACAAAACAAAACCAGCGAATGTTTTAAAAAATATTCTGCTGCAGAATTTGTAGTGTACAAACACGTCTATGAGGCTCCACGCTCCATAAACAGTCCCGAGTTTTTTGGGAGGGGGGACAGCACCAGGAGCCCCCCCAGCCCTGCCCCAGAAAGCCGCTGCCGTGTAATACTGACACCCCCCTCCCCAAACCCCGGGGACACGACTGGCGAGGATGGCAGGGGACCCCCAAAACTTGTGATCCGAGAGGAGAGGGGGTGGCCCAGCTCCCCCCCCCAGGAACTGATGAGGGGTTTGGGGTGTTTTGGCAAAGGAAACCGCGGCCCAGAGACCCCCGGGGTCAGGCTGGAAGCGATGGGATGATCCCAAAGGCCGGGATTTCTGCCTGCCCCCCCACGCCGTGGCTCTCGCTGCTGCTGAGGCCAGGAGGGTGCCCCTTACAGGGACTCCAGGCCCCTGAGGTAGCCGAGGAGGAGGGGCAGCCACCCTCGAGAGGGTGTGGGGGGAATCCAAACCCGGGAGACCCCACACAGCCACCACCGGGGGTGACACCAGGTGCCGAGGGGACACTTGACCGCAGCACGACTCCAGGGCCGAGACCCCATTCACCGGTGGGAACCGCAAAGGCAAAAGAACCGAAGGCGAAGAGCAGCGGGCAGGAACCGGCCGGTGACGCTCCGGGGTCCGCCCGCGTTCCGGAGAAAGGCGCTGCCGGAGCTCGGGGGCCGTGGCCGTGTTCCCCGGGGCCGTGGCGATGCTCCAGGGCCGTGGCCGTGTTCCCGGGGGCCGTGGCCGTGTTCCCCGGGGCCGTGGCCGTGCTCCCGGGGACCGTGGCGATGCTCCAGGGCCGTAGCCGTGTTCCCGGGGGCCGTGGCGATGCTCCAGGGCCGTAGCCGTGTTCCCGGGGCCGTGGCCGTGTTCCCGGCGGTGTTCCCCGGGGCCGCTGGCTGCCACCGCTCCGCTCCCCGGCAGCCGCGGCGCTGGAGGAAGGAGGTGCTGGAAGAAGGATGTCGTGCCGAGGCCGCCGAGTCCCCTCCTGGCGCTGGCGGAGGATCCGAGCCCAGGCTTCATCCCGGCAGGATCCGGCGCTGCTCAGCTGCGGCCCAAGTGCTTTGGTTGTGTCCGAGCGCCGCGGGCGGGCGCGGGCCGGGCTCGGCCCGGGAGGGACTATACGATGTTCTGGGAACCGGGCAGCGGCCCCTGCGGAGGGCCCGGGTCCGGCTTCCCGTGCAGCTGCGCCAGCTGCAGCACCGGCATGTTACACAGGGGACACACCTTCCGCACCTCCAGCCACTTGATGAGGCACCTGCGGACACCGGGGACACGGGGCGTCAGTGGGGACACGCCTGACATCGATGGGGACACATCTGATATTGATGGGGACGTGCCTGACATCACTGGGGACATGCCTGATACTGATGGGGACACACCTGACATCACTGGGGACACATCTGATATTGATGGGGACACGTGTGACATAGGTGGGGACACGCCTGACATTGGTGGGGACACCCTGACATTGACGGGGACACATCTGACATCAGTGGGGACATGCCAGACGTCACTAGGGACATGCGTGACATTGATGGGGACATCCTGACATTGATGGGGAGCTGCAAAAATCCCCCCCAAATCCTCTTTACCCCACCCTGGAGCTTTGCCCAGGCCCAGTTTTGAATTCCCCATTTGGGTGCCTTTATGTCTTATTGGGGATTTTTTAGGGGGGACTTCTCTGGGTGCACATACAGGGATTTTGTAGAGATATGTTTTATATATAATTTATATTTAGATATAATTTATATTTATACTTATATTTTTTGTATTTATAGCCCTATTTATAAAATAGGGATATAAAAATACATACACCTACCAAAAAAATAAACAAAATGTAGACATAAAAGGTGTCTGTGAAATTATAAACCCAGAATCTGTAAATAATATACCAATAATACGTAATCACATATATAATATGTATAAGTAAATAAAAATCAAAATGATGTAAATAATTCTGATATAATCATACTATTATGTATGTTATGTATTATATATAATTTAGGTTATCTATTATAATATATATTTTATATATTATATAAAATATATATTATGCATTATATTATTTATAGTTATATATAGTATATACAGTATATATAGTATGGTGTATGTATAAATGTATAAATACATGAAATATATAATATAGAAACTATAAATATAAATAAATATTTATAATGTATATATAAATATACAGAGAATATAAAAGTATCTGTAATACATAGTAGGATATTATGTAGTTTTAGCAGATAGAACATTATACAGTATTGTTATATAAAATATTATTATTGTGATATATAGTCTCATAAATTTTAGTGGGCTTGCTTTATATAAACCACGCCCATATAAAAATATATATATTTACATTTTTCATGGAATTTTAGACTGAGTTGGAAGGGATCCATGAGCATCACCAAGGCCAGACTCAGCACAGGGCGCCCTACAAGTTAAACCCCAAATCCCCAAAGTGGGAATGTGTTTTCCAGTTCCCAAACTGCCCCAGTTCATCCAAGGGGGGCTTTTCCTGCCATTCCCACCCGGCAGGGCTGGGATGTGCCCACACTTACTTCCTGTGGAAGGCATGTTTGCAGGGACAGATCCCCAGCTCATCCTTGGGCTTGAACTCCTCCAGGCACACGGCACAGATCTGCAGGGTGTGGGATAAACAGGGAATGGCAGTGGTCAATGGAGCAACATTTGCAAGTAAAAATTACCAAATGGCTAAAAATCAGGGAATTCTGGAATGGTTTGGGTTGGAAGGGAGCTTAAAGATCATCCAGTCCCACCTCCTGCCATGGGCAGGGACACCTCCCACTATCCCATGGTGCTCCAAACCCCAATGTCCAACCTGGCCTTGGACACTTCCAGGGATCCAGGGGCAGCCACAGCTTCTCTGGAAAACTCGTGCCAGGGCCTCCCCACCCTCACAGGGATGGAATTTTCCCTAAAGCCTTCCTAAATTTTGCTGCCCAAGCTTTAGGATCACAGCCTGAGGGCTTGGGTCTCCCTTGGGTCTTCCTCTCCTGGAAGGGACTGTGGAGCCTCCACAGAACAGCCCCAAAGCTGGGATGTGTTTGAAGTTTTAGGGGGATGGATCCACGCAGCCTCCTGATCCCTGGGACTGAGCTGCATCCACAGGGATGCCTCTGGGAACAGGAAAAGGCAATGGACTGTTGCCTGTCCCAGGGCTGGGAAAGCTGGTGGCTGTTTTCTCAGCCAAAACCTCTTTCACCCTTGCAGCCAATTCCTCCTGACTCATTTTGGATATCCCAGGGGATTTTGGATATTCCTGGGTGGTTTTCCCAGCCTCCCTGACCTGGGATGTCTCAGTGCACCAGGGCCAGGTGCAGCTGTTGGGGTCATCCCCTGAGGAACACAAACACATCCTGAGCTCCCCCAGGGCCTGGGAGAGGCAGAATGATGGAAAAAGGGGAAAACCAGACCCAGAGCCAGGGAGGGAAGAGCTGGGTGGGTGTTTTCCCTCCGCAGGGCTCTGGGCAGCTGCCCTGTCATGTTGGAAAATTCCCACCTCGACCTCTGCTTTCCAGAAACACTGACTGCAAATGCCAAAATACAAATGCCCAAAACGGGATATTTTTTGAGCTAAACCCTTCCAGGCTTTTCCAAATCCCAGCAAAGAGCTTGAACAGCTCTGTCCTCCTCCCCACAGAGGCCTCATCCTCCCCAAAACTGGGAGAGCTGCAGACAACTGGGAACAGAGGTGGAGAAGGGCTGAGTTTACTGAGGCCATTCCCGGCTCTGGCACATTCCCAAATCCCTCCTCCAACCCATTTCTCACCCCAGGAAGTGCTTTGAAGCTTTTGTGCTGACAAAAACCCCACTGCAGGTCGATTTAACAAGAGTGGATCAGAAATAGGGGCCTGCAGCAAGGACTGCTCCCAACCCTGGGGCCCCTGGGATTTACCCTGGGGCTGTGGGGAGCAGAGGGTCAGGATAAAATGTGGGATGGGCTCTGCTCATGGGATTAAAATAAAATAAATAGTGGCTTATAAACAACTGGAGCTGGTGCTGACCAAATGAACAGCTTCGTGCCCGGATGTGGGTGGGAATTTTTCTTGTATCTAGCGGAATAAATAAATCCAGCCCGTGCTTTGACACAGGATTGGAGCAGATTCCTGCTCAAATTCATCAGGAAAAATGGGCTGTGAATAGAAATGCTCAGCCCCAAAAAGCCTGGAAGGCCATGGAGATGAACTAAGGTGTTTTGAAGGAGGAGCAGATCTGCCTCCTCCAGGAACCGGGAGAGTGTTTTATCCTGGACTGCAGTTTTCCCTGCCTAGAGCTCTGCTGGATATTGTCACAATGGTGGCAAGACCAGAGGGGACGTCCCCACTCAGGGACACTGTTTATACAAGGCTCAGCCTGCCTTGGCCTCCCCTTATCCACAGCTTCTTATCAGTGTGATAAGAAGGCAAGCAGCAAATAACAGTAACGGTGCAGGAAAACCCAAGGGGAGCCAGGAGAAGGGAGAGAGTTTAATCCAGACTTTTGCAGAAATCCTTCCTCATTTCCAAAACACAGCTGGCTGCATGCTCTGCTCCCAGTGGAGCTGAATTTGAGGGTTTGCCCCCTTCCCAGGGTGAGGAAGAGGAGGGTGAGGGAACTTTTGTTGCTCCAGGATGTGCTCACCTCATGGAGGTTCAGCTCCTTCACCTTCTCCTTGAGTATGACCTGCAAGGCAAAGAGGATGGAGCAAAGGTCAGGATGGAGCTTCTGCTGTGAGCATTCCCAGGAAAAATCTCCACAAAGGCATCCCATTGAGTGTCCCAGGAAAACTGGAAAGCCCCCAGAAAACCCAGCACAGCCAGGGAGAACAAGGGGCCCTGTGCAGGGACAGCAGGGGAGCGTGGGGAAAGATAAGGACCAAATCCAGGAGGTTTGCTCCCAAATTTAACCCTCCTGGGCTACCACTTCATTCTCCCTCCATCCAAGCTGAACACCTGGAGAGGGCTATAAATCCAGGACAGCTCTTGTGTTTTCAGCCCAACTCCCCCCAGTCATGGCAAGCATCAAGGGATCAGAAAATCCCCCAAATCCTGGAGAAAACAGCAGCCTGACGCCCACCTCTGAGCTGTGTTTATTTTATTTGGTAAGTGCAGGTGGGTGCAGGGAAGAGCTGGGCTTGCCATGGAGTTGTTCCCTGGAAAAGCTTTGTGGTTTCAGGGATTTGGAGCAGCCAGGTCCAACCCTGGGAGCAGATCCAGACCACACAAAATCTAAGTTTGGTGACAGGGGGAACGATGGCATCACTGCTCTGCAGTGGGTGAGGCTGGAGAGGTTGGAGTGCTCCAGAGGTGGAGATGTTCCCACTGCTCAGGAACTCTGGAAAACTGGGAGACTTGTGGATGAGCAAGTGAGGGATGGTCCTGGGGGACTTGGCTGGTAGGGGACAATAAAATCAGCAGGGACAGATTGGCCTCAGTATTACAACTGCCCCCTGAGGGCCAGAAACCTCCTAAGGAGAGGAACAGCTCGAGGAAAACTGATGGATTTGGCACTAGGGCAAAGGGAAGGGAAAAAAAAAAAAAGTTGGAGGATCATCTCACCTGTTTGTAGGCGTAAAGTTCTTTATGTGCCTGATGCCTGAGCCTGCAATGGAACCAGGGAGAAACGTGAGGTCAGGCAAAAAAAATCAGGATTATTGTAATACCTCAAACATTCCACTTCCCTCCTTTCCAGCTTTAACATGTTGTATTTTGAATTTTTTATTTCAAAAATGAGAATGGCCACAGGAAACAGCATGTTTAGGCAACATCCAGCTTTCCCTGTCGCTGGGTGGGCAACATCTCTATCCCAAAGCACACAACTCCTCCTTTATCCCTCTTTTGACCTCCCTGATTTTCCAAGCAGACATCAACCACACAGTTAAGACCAGAAAAAGTGGGTGAGGAAATCACAGTCTGCCATAAATCCCCTCAGTTTCCAACCACTTCTGCTGGCAACAACTCCAAGACTGAAGGCAGCCTTGTTTCTCAAGGCACGGGGGTTCAGACCTGAGGAAAGCCCTGCTCCTACTCCAGCAGGGACAGGGAAGGAGACTCCCTGCACAGAGCTTTCCACCAAAGCCCCCATCGTGCTGCTTCGGTGACATTGGGCTCCTCAAACTCAGCTTTATCCTCAATTCTAAGATCAATCAAACCACATTCACTCCTGGAGCAAACTGAGGGATGGAGAGGAATGGAATGGGATGGGCCTACTCCAAGAACACTTGCTGCAGTGGGAAGTCCAGCAGGGATTTTAGGGCACAAACAAAATGCTGGTTCCATCCCCTCCCTTCCCAGTCTCCCCTCTCCAGAGTCAGAGCCAGCAGAGCGCTCCACAGGCATTGGCTGGCTGGAGAAACCCATTATGCTCCTAAAATAAATACATTTAAAATTAAAATAACCAATATTGCCTCTCATTACCAGATGTGGCATTTAATAAAGCGCTTGGGAAACTCAGGAGGGAGGTCCCCAGGGTTGAAGAGTTGGCCAAGGACTTTCAATACAGAGTCAATGTGTGGCTGCAGGCCTTGGAGAGCCATAGGAGTATTTTCCCCAGCCAGCCCCAAGTGTGATTTCAGATGGGAAACCCCCTCGCCTGGAATTTCTCTTCTCCAAAAATATTCTGAGGGCTGTCTGAAATCCCTGGCTGTTTCAACCTGATCTCCTGGGGGTTTCCCAACCCTGACATGCTGCAGCGGGGGAGTTATAAAAATGGGATGGAAAAATATTTCCTTATGCCTGATACCCTCCCCCAAAATGTTGTGGGCCTTAGAAGTTGAGGGATGGGTAAAATTGCACCTTAACGCTGCAGGGAGAGGTACAGAAAGTTGGCTCCTGGAAAATTTCACAGGGAGCCATCCCTCCTGCTCCAACAACGCTGCCTGGCAGCAACCCGCCTGTGGAACCATGGAAAACACTACAGCAGGCAGAAGGAGGAGGAGGAGGAGGAAGAGAAGGAGGAGGAGACTGGGGTCTCATCCCTCTGGCAGTGACCCTGAACAGAAACATGAGCAGAAGATGCAGGAACAATAGAGGAAACAGGATGAAACCGGCCCAATCCGCAGGGATCCGGTGGCTGGGAAGGAGTTTATGAAACACAGATGGGGAGAAGCGAGGCGTGCGGCTGGAGACCACAGACAGGGGAAAACTCGCCTGGAATGGGAAGCAGCATCCCTCTGGAAGGAGCACTGAGTGGCCACCAAGGGTTTGGCCCCTCTGAGCCAAAGCCACCGGAGCACCTTGGTGCAGTGGTGGGGAAGAAGCGTCCGCCTGGCCGTGGATCTGCAATGCCCTGAGCCAGACAGGGAGATTTTCCCAAAAGAAACTCCCCCCTGGAGGTTCTGGGGAGCAGCATGAGCACATCTGGTGCTGAAGCGTGCGAGCTCAGCTCCTCCTTGCTCTCTGAGCCAGGATCCTGGGCCAGATGGAACCTGGTGGGGCCTGGTGCAGCTGTTGTGAGGAGACCCTGGATCCTGGCAAGGGCTATTCCCTGTCCATCCATCTCCTGTCAAGGGCTGTGACTCCCGAGGAATTCCTGGCAGATATCTGACTGAGATAAGGGACCACACAGTGCCTGGCTGCTGATCCTGTGTGCTGTCACCCTCCCTGAAGGAACACCAGCCTCTCCTGGGCTTTGGGATCTCTTCCTGCAGGAGTGGAAGCTCACTGCTTCTCTGGGTGACTGAATCATCTACAGCAAGTGAACAACTATGGGTAAAAAACGCAGAGGAAAATTTTTTTGCAAGTTTACCTCTGAGATTTCCATATTAGATGCTTTATAGTAGAGCAGAAAGGTCCTGGGCACTGGCTTTTTATCCTATCACTGTGTTGCTGTTCCCAGCTCAGCTGGGCTCCTTGGGCTCTTCATGAAATCACAGAATCATTTGGGTTGCAAAAGTCCTCTAAGATCATCCAGTCCAACCACTGCCCCAGCACTGCCAAGACCACCACTAACGCATGTCCCAAGTGCCACATCCACACGGCTTTTAAATCCCTCCAGGGATGTGGGACTCCAACACTGCCCTGGGCAGCTGTGCCAATGCCTGACCATCCTTCAGGTGAAGGAATTTTCCCAAATATCCAATCTAACCCTCCCCTGGCCCAGCCTGCGGCTGTTCCCTCTCCTCCTGTCCCTGTTCCCTGGGAGCACAGCCCGACCCCCCCTGGCTGTCCCCTCCTGTCAGGGAGTTGTGCAGAGCCACAAGGGCCCCCCTGAGCCTCCTTTGCTCCAGGCTGAGCCCCTTTCCCAGCTCCCTCAGCTGCTCCTGGCGCTCCAGACCCTTCCCCAGCTCCGTTCCTTTCTCTGAACACAAAACCCAACCACTGTGTTGGATCCTGGCAGGTCTGAATGCAGAAGGAAACAGCTCTAAAAAAAAAAAGGCATTTTAGGGGCTGTGTACTCTGCACCACTCAGAGACTTTGGGCAGCTGCAGGCTGGGCAGGGATGAGCCCTGGATGATCCACAGCAAAGCACAGAGAGAGGATGCTGCAGATTTGACCCACAGCGAGGGTGGCACTGCTCAGCTCAGCATCCTTCTGGGCTGGGTTTTATGGGACTGAAGGCAACATGAGTTTATCACTTTCATTAATTCACCAGGGATCAGATACGACCAGCTGCCTGCAAAATCTCATTTCCTTGTTCTTCCTTTTTTATCTGTAATTTTGCCGAGCAGAGGCTGCAGCCATGAGGGACCTGAGCTCTGACCTGAGTGGTTTGCAGCAGCAGAACAACTCGAGGTTCACCTGAACAGTGCACAGGCAATGATGATATCTGTTGTGAAATTCCTACTGGACTCTTGTTTTGAGCCAATCCAATTAAAAATGTCATTTTTCCTCCGCTTGGAGCGGGCAGCACAGCCTGTATTGACATAGCTGCAAAGCACAGCCCATGTCCTCTCCTTCCCCAGCACATCTTTTATTTAATGCCATCAGCTCTGCAATTTGGGGTGAATACACCTGATATTGGCTCTTCCACACTCTGTATGCCTCCCCAGCTGGGGACGTGGGGAGAGCTGCAGGGGCTGCTCTGATTCAGAGCAGGAGATGAAAACCAAAGCCTGTCATGAGCCTTGCTTGGTGTGTGCCAAATATTTGGAGATGTGGAGTTATGGGAAAGGAAGGAGAGGTAGGGTTGTGTTGATGCTGCACCTTGTGAAAGCCAGGAGCTGTTATTACCTGCAAAGAACCTCCATGGAAGGAAGCAGAGCCCTGGAGGGGACCACCCTGTCCTTCTGCTGGTCTCTCTGCCCTTGCAGGTGGGTGGTGCTCATCCTGTTGTCCACCTACAAGGCTTCCCAAACCCCACCAAAACTCAGACTTTTATATCCCAGACGAGCTGAGATTACAGAGCAGCTTCCGTGGAGGTGGATGCTCCTGGGACACTGGCACAGCTAAAACCCACGGCACCAGCAAAACCCTCTCCAGTGGGGGCTGGAGGATCCTGTTTTGGTTCTGTTCTGCCCATAAAAGAGCTGAGGGAGGAAGGGCTGCAGAGCCATTTGTAGAGTCTCTCCAGGGTTTTGGACTATAAAGGGATCACTGGATGACCTAATCCACCTCCCCATCTATCATGGGTTGCTAAATAGCACCTTGGGAACAGGAGCCAAAACGTCTCATCCAGAAAGGTCCTTGGTCTTGATTTACAGACGTGAAGAGATGGAGGATTTGCCACTTCCTTGCTGGCTTCTCTCACCGGTTACTCACCCTCTCTCTCTCTCTTACAACACGCCTCCAGCTTCTAAATTTAAAGATTTTCTGGCTTGACCTACCAGACATTACTCCTTGTTATTCCTTCTTTGGGGCATAGCACACCCAGCAAGTGCCCAGGAAAATAACTCTCCAAATCCAAACACCTCTTCAATTTTCTAATTGAGCCATATAGGCTCAAGCTCCACCTGAGCAAAACAAGTCCTTGAGCCCTCTGAACACCTCTGGTCTATTTTCATACACCTTCAAAACACAATTTTCGTAATTGTGGGAAAAGAAATTTAGTTATGATGCCCAAATCATCCCTTGGTAAACCTGGGTTTGGGCTCATCTGCATGTTTTATGAGATTTTGCTTCATACAGAACTGAAAATGGGTGGAAATTATCAAGTATTTAGAAGGTTGACGTTGAAATCTCACTTCCCAGGTCTACAAGAGCAGGATAAAGTATTTTTAACACCCTCTGGACAGGTAACATGGTGGGACTGGCTGCTGTGGTGCAAGGAGAGACTGGGAACACAGGGAAGGGATGTGTTGGATGCACAGCTTGCAGGGAGCTGGGGCCAGCTGGAAAGACAGAGGGGAAGGAAAGGGGGATGGAAAAGCTGGAGAGGAGAGCTCTGGGAATGCAGAATTTTGGCTGCCACTGCTGGAAGAGTTATGACCTCTGCTCCCAGGCCCAGGTTGAAGCACAGCGAGCCCTCCATCCTGGCTTATCAGCATAACTCATCTCCATCACCACCTTGATTCTCAGGCATTACATTTTTTCCCCACTTGCCTCATTTTCCCTCCATCAGGAAGAGCTGCTCCTCTCAAATCAGCAGCCCCAACAATCTCCCCAATGGCCCATAAAATAATTAAAACAAGCCCCAAACTGGAACAACCTTTAACCCTGCCGTCCTGCTCCCCCATTGCTCAGATTAACACATCAACTCTGCATCATTAATCTCCAAACTGTGCTGTTGAAGGAGCAATTTGTGTTCAATAACCAACGGAGCAGGTATTAAACATTCCTTAGGCACGCAGGACACAAGTTACTCATTACAGAGGGAAATGTGTTGAAACATTAAGCAGAAAGAAGGGACCATAAAACAACCCTTTCCAGGTTTTTTGAGAAGCTGACCATAATTCCAAACCTTTTTTAGCAAATGTGTATCTCCTGGTTTTCAGAGGATAATGTAACTGCTTTGTGGGACATCAGGTTGACATAAGATGTGTCAAAGAAATTGTTGCTGCCAAGGAAATAAGGTGCTGCCATCCTCTTTTGGGGATGGAGGGATCAATGATGGGCCTGGAAGCAGGGGAAATCTTGGGGAACATTTCCTTACCTGATCAAGTAGCAACAGAAGAGCAAACTTAGGATGAAGACGAAGATGGCTGTGCCAAAAACCACGATGTATATGTTGAGAGGAAGGTTCTGGAACCCGATGTTCGGCATCCTGAAACTGTAATGCTGGAAGTCTGAGCTCATGGGTAGGCTGTAGAGACACGGAGAAAACACATGGATGTGATATTCCTTAGGGATGTACTTTGCAGACCAGTGGTCCCTTGAATGGACATGGAGGGGGCTGGAGAGGACTTCTCATTCATCCCCCACTCCTTGCCCAAAACCAAGTTCCCATCCTGGTAACCCTGAAAACAAAGCGGGGCTGGATCAGCTGGGGTTGGGATTTTCCTTCTCCCACTGTGAGCTTCTCCTCCAGCTCTTTTCCTTTCACACATCATCCTTCAAGTTAAAGTCTGGATGAGATGGATGGCAGGAGCTGCATCCAAGCAGCCCCAGCTGCAGCCAGCCTCCCTCAAACCCCACAGTAACTTGGTAAAAATACTGAAAGCAGCCAGAAAGCCTTGGAGCAAGGCAGGTTTGCCTTCCCCTCCAGTGGTTTCTGAGACTGACTCCTCATTCCATAGAAATCCCCCATGGAAATCATCAAGGATGAAAAGGAAGAGGACAAGGACATTCCCAAGACACACAGCAGTGCTGCTGAGACAAATTAAGGGAAGACTGTGGACTCTGTAAAGGAGGCTTTGTTTGTTTTTCCCATCTGAGATGCAGGTTTGGTGGTTTAAGAGCACTTCTGCAGGTCTCAGCTTTACTCCTCAGCACAGCCCCAAGCTCCTTCCCCCCAGGAAAACCCCAAGGCACCAGTGAGCGGAGGCCAAGAGGAAGAGGCAGCAATTTTGGCTGTCACGTCCCACGTCTGGGACCTGTGACCAAAACCTCCCTCCCCTTGGAGAGCCCCAATTAAACCCCGAGCAGCTGCCTGGGATAACAACTTTAGCAAATCCTCTCCTCTGGGATTTTAATTGCACTTATTTATTATCTCTTATCTTCCTATCATTCTCTGAACCGTTTGCCCTCGGATGATCACAACCGTTGCTGGCCAGGCATAAAGTTTCCCTGCCCCCAGCTTAGAAAAGGAAGTTAGAAATACACCTTGTTTTCCCTTCTGCCCACGGGAGAGCAACGTGTGATGAAGTTTTACAAGCAAGGAAAGTACCTGCAGTCTGAGCCCTGTTTCCCAAATAAAATCACGGAGGGATAACAAAGCCCTCCCCTGGAGCGGGGAGTTTTCCACGGCGCAGTAATTGCACAGCTCCTCATTTTGCACAGGGTGGGAAGGCAGTGGGGAAACCGCAGGGTCTGAACCCACACAGGCCAGGCAGCGATGCTCCAAAATCCAAGTGTCCTCCGAGTGTCCCTCCAAGCAGCATCCTCATTCCCCAATCTCCTTTCCCCCTTGAGGCCCGTTTTTTGCCGAACCCTGTGGCCTCTCCTCTGACTTCCCACGGGGAGCAGACTCACCTCTCATCCCGGCTGCCTCACCGGGACTGTCCCCTTGCTGAAGGCAACATCCCTGCCAGCCCCAAACACCCGCCCGGGAGCCTCCTTGCTCCGGCTGCTTTCAGTTTCCTCAGCTCGCTGGAAGTTTCGAGGCGATTTCTGCTAAAGCCTGGATTTGATTAAAGCCTCCAGAGACCAACACGCATGTTCAGAACCTCTCCCGGCCAACGTGGAAACGCTACGAGAGCTCGGGGAGCCAGCACATCCCCCTGCCAGCGCTGGTGGGGATGGGATTTTATAGCCCAGCAACCACCCAGCAGCTCACGCTCCTCCACCGACGCCTGTTCCGCTCAGCTGAGCTGGTTTGCTTTGCAAATAAATTTAAAAAAGCCCAATCCAGCCCCCAAACCTTTGTTCCCAGCTCCGGCGGAGTTAATGCGCAGCTCGGCGTCGCAGGGCTGGGTTTGGGTTTCAGTCCCACTGGGGCAGAGGGATTTGGGATGGTTCAGGGGCTCCCCTCGGTCACGCTCGTGGCATGAGGATGTTTCAGCTGGAGGATGCTGCCCCACCTCGCCCTCGGGCTGATAATCACTGCCTTTGGCCAAGGCTGGCTGCCTCCAGCTCCTCAACCACTCCAGAGAAACGTCCTCCTTCTGGGAAATCTCCAGGTGACTTTTTGCAAGGAAGGAGAGACAACTTCTTGGAGGACAGGCAACAAAACCAACCAGCAGTGGACTGTTGCTTTTCTTTCCTTTCCAACTCTTTTAACTTGTGATGCTCTTCTCAGCAATCTCTCTAAGAGAGTCTGTGGGTAAGGAACATCCAAGGCTGCATTTGGGGCAGCAAATCCCATCGAGACAGAAAAATTCCTCATGCGTGTATGCACCTGAGCTGTGCTGCTCTTGCACCAGTCCCCACACCCATGAGCAGAGCTAGAAACCACCACAGCCCTCAACAAATCAACAGTCAGCAGAAACAGAGCTCAAACCAACCCCCAGCATCCCACTATCCTCTTCCAATGGAACCATTTCCCCAGTATTTTGCCCCAAAAGGGTGTCATGAATGCAGTCATGACCTACCTGCCAGCCATGTTGTGGGGGCTCAGCCTCCTGAGGACAACCCTTCCGTCCCCTGTGGTGCAAATCCAGGGAATCCCACACCAGATTCATCCAACCCCCGTGTGAAATAACCTTCTCCACATTGGAGCTGCCCTGGTCCTCCCTTCCTCCTGCTGCAACAGCTGAGAAATGTTACAGCAAAAAACACGGAGGTTAAAGGGGAAAAATCACTTAGTCTGCCCAGGATCCAGGAAACTGTTAACTTTAAAAGACTCCAGTGAAATCTGATTATTTCAAGCAGCCAAGTTTTGGGGATGTTTTTTTTTTTTTAAGAGGAGTAGGGGGGAGGAACTGTATTTTAAGCTGCTTCAGATTTGCAAGGGCACAGCCAAAAGAAATAAAAAACGAGCCATAAAGAAGGATGAAAAGTTTCTGGTGCAGAACAAAAGCCTCCCTGTTGCTCTCTCCATGGTGAAGGCATTTCAGAGCAGGGAGTTGATGCTTATGGGGCATCCGTGGCCCCCAGTAGGTCCCTAAAACCCCTGGGATGTAGAACAGGGGGCACTGGCACAGGTTGTTCAGGGAAGCTGTGGCTGTCCCATTCCTGGAAGTGTTCAACATGAGCTTGGATGGGGCTTGGAGCAACCTGGGCTAGTGGAAAATGTCCCTGCCCATGGCAGGGGGGTGGAACTAAATGATGTTTAAGGTCCATTTCAAACCAAACCATTCCATGATTTATGAAAAATAACAAGGAACGATGGTGTCCTTGGATGCAGAGAGCCACAAATGGCAGAACAACCTGAGCTCCACATCTCCTTCCTTACACCCTCCAACTTCTCAGCAACGTGGGGCCAAGCACATCAACATTTCTCCAAGGAGGACAAAACCCAGCTTTAATTAAAAGCCAACTGCTGGTTAATGGCCCATCGAGCAGCCAAGGAAGGGAGTGTTGCAGGTCAGCAAGCTCTGGCGTGGCAGGGCTTTGATTACAGTCAGGCTGTGAAAGGTAAACCTCACCAAACCACGTCCCAAATTAATCCCCATTACAGCCACAGCAAGCCCTTAATAAGTGGGGCCAGCCTTGAACCCCGTGTTCCTCACAGGGATTAATAAAGGATGCAACTGTCTTCTCACAGGGAGGGAAACTGAGGCAGGGGGGAGGAGGGGAGCGAGGCAGAGCTGTGGTCCCTGAAGCCAGGGGGTGGCACCAGGGATGCCACTTTGGGCTGAAAGCTGCAGATTTTTGCTACCATGCTGCTTTGCCACATGGATTTGAACTGTGTGCTCCATCTTGGAGTTTTACTTATTAAAAGGAGCTGCTTGTCCTTTTTTTAAAAAAAAAAAAAAAATATTATTTATTTATAACATCAGTGCATAAAAGGGCCATGCAAGTGCTGTGCATCATCACACCTAAATACAGCCCACAAGCTGGGTGGAGCAGTGGCTTCTGCCTCTGCTGTTGTAAATAAACTCCTGTTTTTAGAGGGATTTACTTGATGTTTTCAAGACAAACAACTTTCTCCACAGGGGTTCAAAACAAACTCAGACTGAATCTCCTCAGCCACTAACTGGGGAAACTGGATGGAGCTGGTAGTCCAGGCATCCCGACCCAACTCCAGGAAACACTGAGCTTCAAATACCCAGCAGAGCCAGACACAGGCAGGCCTGAAATCACGAATCTCAGGGAAAAAGTGAATGCTAAGCCATGGCCAAACTCCAAGCTAAAATATTTTATCGATGGGAAAGGTTTCAAGCGGGCGTGAACGGCGTCTCGAGTTTCAAAGGCGTTTCGCAACGTGCTTCAGACAGGTTTAACCAAAAGCATTATTAACTCGGTTGAAAGTTAAACTGGGAGCAGCTGACAAGACCTTTCTGAAACAGCCCGAGTTGTGTTGCAAAGCATTCTTCCATGGAATGGTTCTACAAGAGGAAGGTTATTTAATGGCTATGGCTAACGGGATAATATTTAAAAGAAAAAGATTCTTTCAGGTGTTAAGAAGCAGCAGCCAGAGACACCCTCATTTAACTTGCAGGCAAAAAAATCCCCCTCGTGGACCCCAAAAGCAAAGTGAAGCCCTGACCTCAAGCAGCTGGAAGGAATTTCCTTCAGCTCTGTCTCTGGAGCTGGTCCAGCTCCAGGATCCGCAGCGTGGCGATGGGAAAATCACAGGCAGCTGCAGAGCTGAGCCCCAAGCAGCATCACTGTTGCCCCAGAGATGCCACACAGCTGCAGCACCTCTGCCTGGCATGGACTGGGGGGTAAACTCAGTGCTGCTCCAGCCAGGAGTGACGGCCTTTGCTGCTCCAGAACCGAGGAACAACAGGATTGAGCGTGGGGGGAAAAACAAAAACTCTTGGCATGATGCAATTTCAAAGAGCTACGATGCTACCATGGGGATGCCACATCCAGTGCCAGCTCCGAGCATCCAACCTGGCACAGATTCTTTACTCCACAAACCTGGCAGGGAATGGAGGAGTGTGAGGGATGGTGCAAGGCTTGGCAGGGTTATTGATTAGTGGGATTAATGTGCTGGGAAGAGGGAACATCCCAACAGGTCCCTTGCACCACAGGCAGAGTTGTACCAGGGTCCAGCAAAGCTTGGCTGGGGTGATGCGGCACCATCACAGCAACAGTAAGAACTTCTGGGTGTCAAACAGTACAAAAACACATTTGTTTCACCCATTTTGGCTTCCTGCAGGCTTGGGGGTGCTGGTGGGTTTTGTTCTGTGCCTGGACATCCAAGGAACCAAACTGACCTCCAAGCACGAACTGCTTCGGACCTTTGATCCCTCCTCCCTGAGAGCGGATCCGATGCTTTTTTTGAACTGGAATCAGGAAATTTCCTGGCTGTGTTCCCCAGCTGGCTGACACCAAACACAAAACCTTAACCCTCTCCACTGCCTCTGGGCAGGGGACACAAAAATTGATGTGACAACACGACAAAGTAATTGGAAAAAAAAATAGTAAAATCTAAGGAAAGCAACATCCAGCAGTATGAGTGAACTGCTGCAATTTCCAGCAATCCTTCTGATCCCAGACAGTTTAAGAAACAATTAATCCCAGAACTTTAAAACTGAAGAGAACCTTTAAGTGGGAAAATGTTTTTGCTACCACTGGCAGAGAAACGTGCAAAAATGGGTCAGCTGCAGCTCCCATCACCCACTGTAAAGTCAAGTTCTTTCTCCCAGCACTGTTGGAAAAGCAAACCAGAGGTTTGCTCAGGGCTGATTTTGCAAGTTCCAGGAAAACAGACAAAAATAAATAGAAAGAAAAATAAAATCAATAGCGCTATTTAATACAGTCTGGAGGAGGGGGAAGCAGAGTTTGGAGGAGAGCCCTGCTTGAGCTCCCATCAGGAATGAGGGCTGGGAATCACTTCCCAGGAGGGTTTGAAGCAGAGCTGGCAGTGCCTCTCTCGGAAAGGCTCACACGAGCTGCCCAAGGACAGCACGAGTCACTGCTCGGAGATGAAATAACACTTGAGGAATTTTTCCCCTTTGGCCTTGGGGATTTGTAATTATTTTTCCCCCCCTGCTTTTCCTGGCACACAGTTCCAACATCACGACCTGGTGAGCTCACTCTTCCTCCCAGAAGTGTGGTGGGAAAGGATGTACTGCTGCCTCCTCCCGCCCCCAGCCCTCTTTGTACTCCTGAGGTGAAAAGAGAAGGCAGGAGCCACTGCTTCCCTTTATACAGGCTGATGGTGGGGGGGACACACATTATTAAATTTGGGTGTATTTTGGCCCAAAAAGAGAAATGAGAGCACAGGCAAGTGGGAATAATCTCCCACCTTCATTTGTGGTTGCTTTTCCTCGTTTGCAGTGTTCCCCAACGAACAGGTTCCTTGGGGAACACAAACTGGAAACTCCATGAGAAAAAACACTCAGCCTACGCAGCTGAAGGGTCAGAGCAGAGAAACTGGTGTTAAACACTCCAGGGAATTTGAAAATTCCTGGGTGATGACACAGAGCTGTGGGAAGCAATGGGGATTCCCAAAATATTACATCTGGAAGAAAAAAAAAAATAATCCCACTTTGATCAAGTCGTCTTCAGGCTGAACCAAAACCAATCACTTCCCATGGAGCCAAAGAGCAACCTGCCCTCCCCACTCTAATACTGAGAAGCAGATGGATTAAACAACTTCCTGAAACCCTTTTTTCCCCCCATTTCCTAAGCTCCTTTAATGAGGGGGAAAAAAAAATAATCAGTGCAACACACAGTGATTAATAATCCTACGAAATCCTGCTGGAGACAAGCACCCTGGCCCAGTGATGGGATCACAGCTGCCAGCAGCCATCCTATAAAGGCAGTTGGAGGAGCCAAGCACAATTTGGGAACAGGAAGGCAGAATGATCTCGTTTACACTAAATAAGGTTGCTAGGTTATGGATTTTTGGGAGGGGGGGCATAATCTGAAAGGGAATCCAGATGGCTGTAAAGCCTTGTGGTGGAAAAGCAGCATGAGGCCAGAGAGGGAAGAATTTGTCTTTATGCTGCTGCTGTCTGCTCCTGGATCCTGGGCTTCAGAAGAATGCACTTCCTGCACCCTTTTAACTGCACCATTTATATCTGAGGTAAAAATTAAGAAGAGGTGGCTGGCTGGAGAAGAGGAAAAAAAACTGGTGACCGGATACCAGGGGAAAACATCCCACGGAGCAGCTGTTCCCCCAAGCCCACTTTGATCCAGACAAGTTTGTATTTTACAATCCTGACAGCCTGAAAAAAGCTTTAGGGAAACCCAGACAATCCCAAACCCCAGCCTGCTGGGAATTCACACCAATGCCACGTCACTGCTGTTTCCAATATTTCCTAATACTTCCAAAGAATGAGCTGCACAGTCAGTCCATCCTTTCCCGGTTTTGACCCAAGTACTGGGATTTAGGGGAGCATTTTTTTGTCATTTCTTCTCCCTTGCTAACAGAGACTGGGATGGTTTTGCAACACTCTATAGAGTCCAGAAAAAACCCCTCCTGGGAGTCATATACAAACAAGACAAACACTGCTTCACCTCTATAGGACTGGCACAAGAAAAGTTGCTGCAAGGATGGAAAACCCCTCAAAATTTAGCTGGAAATGGAAAATGGAACTTTTCCACAGCCAGACTTGTACAGCCAACTGAGGTGCTTGGAGAGAAACATTCACCAAGCAATAAATGCATCTCCTCCTATGTCACAGAGTCTCAGCACTGAGGGTGATGCCATGGGATATCCTCCTTCTTTCCTGTTTTCCTGGAAGCATGGCCTGACCTTAGTGGGATGCAGAAAATGGAGGGACCTTACTGAAGCACTGGCACAGGCTGTTTAGGGAGGTTGTGGACTCCCTATCCCTGGAAATGTTCAAGGCCAGGTTGGAGCAGCCTGCTCCAGTGAAAGGTGTTCCTGTTGATGGCAGGGTAGTGGAATGAGATGGTCTTGAAGGGCCCCTCCAATCTAAACCATTCCATGAGTCTGTGATTCTAAAATCCAGGTGCACCTATACCCTAGGTGTCTGGAATCAGGAGGTGATGGACACCCAGGTTCAACAACACCTGCCCACAGCCCTCCTTTGCCCAGGGATGCTGCTTCTTCCAGGGGTTCCTCATAAACTGAGCCCTAAATAAGCAAAACCCCAATTTACAGCTGTGCTGCTGATGCACGACTTGTTTAAAAGAAAAAAAAAAAACAAAGCAAACCAAACACCTTTTGTGAGACTTACTTAAAATTTACATTTTTCTTGCAGCTCACTGAACAAAACCTGCTAAATATTTCCTGAATGCTTCAAGGCTACAAAGCTAAAAACCACCAGTGGGAATTTCAGGCGTGTAACAGTTTACTGTTTGATCTCCATGAATTCCCGGGTGCTGAATCGCCTACTAGAAGGGAAAATATATGAGTGGCACTAAGGAGGTGGCTTAGCAACGAGCAGGCTGGCAGCTTCGAGTGGCTTTTTAAAGGTCAAGAGAGAACACGATGTCTGGAGCCCTCACGTTCCATTTTTTTAACTACAATTTAATGACATTTCTGGCCAGCCCGGTTATTAAGTCGCCGCCTCACATCAGCTAACCACACATCTGTTAAACCCAAGCTTTAAATTAAGATTTACCCCTCCTAAATATCCCCTTTCAACCCATTCCCACCTTCATCAAAGCGTGTGTGGGGGGGGGAAAAGCTTTGTGGGGATGAAACACAAGGAGAGGTTCCACCGGCGAGGGGATTTTTGGGGAAGTGCTGCTGAGCAGCATCATTGAAATTCAGTGGGAGAAGCCAGTTTTCCTCGGCTCCACGGGGGCTGCCATGTTAAATCACATTTGGATTCATGGTACAAGGCTGCTAAAATACCACCGCGGCGCCTATTGGCACATTTCAATGAAAACGCCGTGGCCTCATTAGTAGAGTGGAAATTATGAGCTTGTCTTTGTATATATTTAAAAGCTTGCCTCTGAAACTCCACTGGGTCGGGGCCAGGAATTCCTGGCTCCCAGCTCCTACCCGCTCGGCAGTTCGGGATCACTTTGCTCACACAGGTCAAGCGACCACGCAGCCATCGACCCAGGAGAAAAGGAGTTTAAAAACTGCCCTGAGGGGAGAGGCAACAGGGTTTGAACTAAACCCTCCTCCCTGTGAGCTGGTTAGGGAGCAATGCCTAATGAAAGTGCAGGTTGTAATTAAGAGGATGCAGGAATGTGGGTGTGTGGAGTTTCATCCTGCTCCCAACAGTTGGGGTAAGAGCATCCTGTCAGCACAGAAGTGCCATTCCCCTCTGGGGATGGACCACAAAAGCCCAGATCCTTTGAAATGAGGGGCAAAACTCGTGAAATAACACGTTTTTTTGGGGATCTGGTCCTCTCAAGATGGGAATTTGCAAGTCTCTGTGAAGGAAAACTTTGGGCTCAGCTCCCTACTTACCTGCACGGGTGCCGCAACGCAGCCAAGCCACGCAAACCCAATGTATCTGCTTGAACAGCTATCGCGGTTTGGTGCCAGGGATGCTGGAAAAAAAGAGAAAAACACCCTAAAAATTGCACAAAAATCCAGAGGGAGCAAGAGAGAGGATGAAGACATGGTTTTGAAATGCTTGGATTCGCAGAGGCTCACAGAAATTGCTTCAGCTCTTGGTAACAGCACAGAGATCCCCTCTTAAAATGCAGTGATGATGTTACGTGGCATAGAAAGAATAGGGGGGGAGGCTTGGCTAATCCTCACAATTTTATAAGCATTTGAGACACTAATCCGTTGATCTCATTGAAAGGGATTAGAATTACTCCCTTGCCAGGAAATTTAAGAAGTTTTCTACCAGATGTAAACAAAAGCACGGAGCAGCCTGCAGAGATGGCTGCCACACAGCGAGTCCTCACGGAGAAATCTGATTGGGGCTGGTTTTGGGGTGGACAAGGGGGATTTCCAGCCCAGTGCTGCAGAGGGTTGTCTGGAATGATGTGGGTATCCAAGGCAAGCCTGATCAGACCATCCACAGTAGGATTCAGACAGGATCCCATCCTGGGAAAGCAACCTGCCAGGGCTTCACAACTCATCTTTGGGTCCAACTCTTATGGAAATGGATGCTTCAGTTAAAAAAAAAATAAAAATCCATCCCAACCACAACTTGCTCTGCACTGGCCTAGAAAAACATAATTTTAATAAGAAGAAAAAAGAGAAAAAAAATCTCTGAGCAAAAAAGCCCAAGTTGTGCCCAACTATGCAGCAGCCTTCATCCACACAGCTCTGTGGCAAGGACCTGGGTTAATAAGGAAAATATAACATGGCACCCTCATGGAAACAGACTGGGATCTGCTGCTACCCTCACAAGGAGTGAGTCATAATACTGAAGAATAAATTATTTAGAAGATGAAGCAAGCAATGTGAAAGCTGGGGTTTGATATCAAGTAGTTTGCTACTAAGTTGTGTGTTCCAGCTCAGAACATCAATAGCTGAGATAAATCAAACCCAAAGGAAGCAGAAAGGATTCAGGGGATCCTTTGGAAAGGAAAAGCAGCTTTTGTTAGAAAACAGAAGTTTTCCAAGGAAGAAATGAAACTTTTGTCAGTGCTTACTTCTTTCCTCTTTAAAATCCCATCCAAAAAAGAAACCTAAAGAGGGTCAAGTTCCAACCTCAGCATAAACAAGGCCTCAATTTCATCCGCTTGTCTTAAAAACCTTCCTTTTGGAGGTGCCTGATTGGACAACAGCAGAATCCCTCTTTTCCAGCCCATTCTTCTACAGGACCATATAATTATTAGTCTTTAGGCACTTGCTTGGCTTTGGCAAAACACCCCCTGTCCCCATGCAGGCCCATCTCCTAATTCCACAAAACACTCCCACTCCCAGTTTTAGTGTCCAAGGCTGGAATAAACCACCTGATGTCAGGTTCAATCCCTCTCACCTGGCTGCAACACAGCTCAGCCCTTTCTCATCACCTCCTTGATCAATTCCTCCTGCTGAATCACTGGCAGCTGCATGGGGAAGATGCTTCAGGAGGAGGAGAATACAAGGAGGAAGCCCCAAGCATGGTCAGAAGCACATGACAACTCAGCATGCTTCAAGCAAAGCCACAGCTGAGAAAATGATCCGTTTTTTCCTGCTTTTACTCCCAAAGTGCCACCCCCAAACAACGCTCAGCACAACGGTGAGGGTGTTTTGGAGTGAATGCCAAGCAAGACTGGGGTGCAGGGCTCAGCTGACAGACACCCAACCCACACGAGCACCACCAGACAGGCACCAGCCAGCTTACACCGATTTATTCAGCCCGAAAACCACCCAAACTACACAATCCCATCCCACTTCAGAAAGCCACCACCACCACAGCCTCTAAAAGCCTTACCTTTTATCTCACACACCAAAAGAGCAGAACACCGGGTCGTCATCCAACACTTCTCAATTAAAAAGCGAAAGAAAAACCCCAACCCCGCAGCTGCCTTTGAGCAGAGACAGGAAAACGCCTGGGGGAAGCCTAGCCTGGCGATGGGTTTTTACAGGGAACAATAGAAAAATGGGAGTTGTTAAAGCACCGAGGAAATATTTGCCTGCTCGGGACAAAGCTCTGCCTGGAGAGAAGTTTAACTCGATCCTTACAACACGTCGGCGATTTAATTCCGAGAGCCCAGTCAGCGGGAGGCACGATCCACTCGGGTGGATTTGCTGAACTCGACGGGTGGGAGACTCTGATCCCTCCCACCCAGTTTGGATGGGTAATTTGGCTTCACCCACTTTCTTACCTGTCGGGCTGCTCCTCCTGGATTTCAATGGAGAGCTGAAATGCCCTGGTGGAACGCCTGGGAAGCCGCACAGCTACGGAGCTCTCATATTTTCCCCGAAATACTCCCGTGAGGCAAGAAACTGGGAAACCCACTCCTACTGCACAGGCTGGGAGGGCTGGAATCAGGAGGGCAGCTGCCTCCTGCTCAGCACTTTCAGTTTCTCTCTCCAAGCTCTCTCCTGGCTCGACTTCCTCTAAAGCGCTTTGTGAGTGAAAAGCTGCATTAGTGGCGGGGTTAATCCTCTGAGGGGATAATAAAATCACAGAATCATGGAATCGTTTAGGTTGGAAAAACCCTCTAAGGCCATCGAGTCCAACTGCTAACCGAGCGCTGTTCGCTAACCCATGTCCCCAAGTGCCACTTCTACATGGCTTTTAAATCCCTCCAGCGATGGTAACTCCAGCCCCTTCCACGAAAAAGTGTCAAAGTCCAGATAGACACACCCACAGCCTCTCCCTCATCCACCAAAACACGTCAGTCACCTTGCCACGGGAGATCAGGTTGGTCAGGCAGGACCTGCCTATCACAAACTCACCCGGGCTGCCCCAGATCCTCTGATTGCCCTGTTGGTGTTGCATTGAGGACGCTCAGGGTGATCTGCTCCTGTCACCTCACTGACAGCCCTGTAGTTCCCCAAATCCTCCTTCCTGCCCTTCTTGTAGCTGTGTGTCACATCTGCTCACTTCCAGTCAGCTGGGACCTCCCAGTTAGCCAGGGCTGCTGGTAAATCATGGAAAGTTATCCCCATCCATTGCAGCAATCCATTTGTTTGAGTCATCCCACGTGACTCTGTGCTGGCAACGATGTCACCGCTTTCCTGATGCACAGCGGCTTCCAGATCCTTCTCCTGTTGGTGACCACGCAGTGGGTGCTGGTGCAGGTGCACTTCAGCTGGGTTATCAATCCCACCACCTTTATGGAGAATTCCCGTTCCTACGTGACCATTTTCAGTGGTTTTCATGGTTTCCAACACATCAATAACCCTTATGGCTGTGCTGCCACATGGATCTCCACCCTCTGCCTCCATGGAGACAGCACACTGAAGGACCTGGCTAACACGCTGCCCCTCAAACATTGGCTTGGGCCTCCAGGAAAGATCCTTTTCCCCCTTGGAGACAGGAGAACCCCAGTTATCAGCAGTCCTGGTGTCCTGCAAATCCACCCAAAACCAAAACTAAAGTCAAAATAAGCCTGGAGAAGTCATTCCTGCTTGCTCCTCACACTCAAAGTCCTGAAGCTGGAGCAGAAAAAGCAGGATGTCCCTGCCTAGGCTTCCTGCCACCCTGCCCTTGCTGCTTCTCCTGCTTCTTGGTGTCTCTGCTTTCCCCACAGCCTGATCCAGCTGCAGCTCTGGCATTGGAGCAACGGGAGACCTGACAGCCTTTGGCTATGCTGAGCCAGTTTCTTCCATGAGCTCCCTCTGCCCATCCATGCATTGGCATTAGGGCCAGGCTCCTCTTGCCATCCCTTCAGCACCACAGCAATTCGTGAGCAGGACACAGGAGCCCTCCACATGTAACCCTTTAGGATTGTTTTTTGTTCTTTGATGGAATTTAAACATGCCAGACAAGTAGAAAAATGACACATTGCCCAGGTTACTATTCCAGAGGGAACAGCATCCAAAAATGATGCAGCTCCATCTCCAGCGGGGACCGCTGTCTCCCGGGATGGAGGAACAGGCTCTGCTCCAGCCCACTGTCACAAGGCTTTCCCATCCCTCAGGTCAGGAAGAAAATCACCACTGCCCATGGCTGTAGCAAAACCAGGTGGGTTCAGATCCTCTCCTGAAGCACGTTTTCCATGGGATCACTGGCATTTCTCCATCCAGCGAGCAGCACCTGCCGTGCTCAGGCGCTGACTGGGCTCACTCCCAGCTAAGCCCCGTATCACATCATCACTGGTGCTGCTTTAGAGCCCTGTCAGCAGCTCGGGGTGGGGACACGGGCACACCAGGACGGCAGCTCCGACCGACTCTGAGCGGTTCCAGGGCGACAGTGACAGGGGAGGGGATGGCTGTGACGGCCGATCTTATCTTGTGTCAACAACACTCAGCTTTAAGGGGAGCGATTGCAGGAACAAAAACAAACAAACCCAGCTAGGCCACACCAACCACTGCTGAGACCGGGGGAGCTTCAACCCCAAAAAACACCCTCCAGGATTCAACACCAACAGTCCAAATTGGCTGAGACCACCAGAAGGATCTGCAGCTGCTGCCATGGCCCGAAGGATGGGCTTGTTTGAGTTTACTGTGCAGCAGGAGCCTGGCAAGGTGGGGGAGAACCACATCTCAGGCCTGTCATCCCAAGGCAGAAGGTTCCAGGTGCAGGTGGTGGTAACAGGAAACAAGCACCAGCTGTGCCTCTCTCCACCTTTTCCACATCCAAGTGTTGTTCTATGGCTGTGAGTGAATCCCTCACAACACGTCTCCTGCCACACAGCCCAAGTGGAGGTGACAGCAGGTCACTGGGAGGGGTGACACAAAGGGGAACGCCTGGAGAGACGGTCCAGAAGCAAAAAAGCCCTCCTAGCAAAGCCAGGTGTTCTCCTGTAATCCCACACATTATTTACTCCAGGAAAGTATCTGGAAGTTGGCTCTGCTTGGGTATAACATCCAGGCTTGGTTCAGCTCCACAGTCCTGAGCAGCTCTGCTGCTTCCTCGCCATGGAATCCTCCTCCTCCACCCCATCACCTGCCTCTCCCTCAGGACAGGGCCAGGACCACTCTCCAGCCAAGAACAGTGGCAGCAACCAGCAGCCATCACCTTATTTCCCATGTGGCACACAGTATTCCACATGTGAAGGTCCAACAGATCCCACAACATTCAGAGCATGCTGACCCCAAGGTGTCCTTCACGGCTGCTCCATCACAGTGATCTCCAATCACACCTGGAGGTGACTGGATCTGAGCCTGGGATGCACAAGCAGTAAGTTCCAGCAGAGCTGACCCACCTCCACATCTTGTTCCCCCCAAATCTGAGACAGCCTTTGACCAAACAGCAATGCCAGCAACCCAAGAAGCAGACCTGGAGTGTTCAACCCAGCCTTGGTGAACAGGAACAAAATCAGCAAACCTGTGCTGAGTAGTGGTGGAGCAGAGCATTGGGAGGTTGTGGAGGGGATTTCCTTCAGCTGCAAGGCTGGGAGATGTGGGAAATCACCATCACACACACCTCCAGCAGCTCCACCACCCACTCAGGATCAGGACTGTCACCTGCCAGCATCAGCACCATGACTTGGTAACGGGATCTCATCATTGCTCCTGCCTGCTTCTGCCACACAGGGCTGGAAGCATTTATTTTCCCCTTTTTTAATATGTTTTAAATACCTCAATTAGTGCATTTTGTGTTCCTTCCACATTGCCCCCAAGCAGTTCTTCTGTCAGGGGCTCTATCCTTCCACTGGTGATAATTACTGGGGCACGGGGTTGTTATTTTTCCAGGCCAGGGGCCAAATTTGTATTTAATTTTTGCTCCAGATGGCACAGCACTCCAGATGCATCAGCTGGAGCATCGAACCTGTATGAATAAAGTAATAGAGCAAACAACATGATTTACTCAGGGGCTGTTTGACACGCTTAGGGTGCTTTGTGTACATCTGTCGTGCAAAAAAAAACCAGCATTCAAATGAATTCAGGTGATGGTTTCGCTATTAAACCCAACACCTGAGGGAAATGAAACAGCAGTAGGAATATAAAAAATAATGATGATAATAATATTAGAACTTATATTTTGCTTTCTATAAAGTCAAAGATGTATTTTTTTTTAAAAGGCATCACTGCTGGGTGCACAGGCCTGGGTTTTGTTCACCCTCCTCTGTCCCCAAGGCTGCTGCTGGCAGCGGGTCTTGCACACCAGGGTCAGAGTTCTCCCAGGAGAAGGGCTGGTGATCCCAGATTTCAGTGTGGTGCTGAGAGCTTATGGCTCTGCTCACCCGAGGAGACGCGAGGAGGACACCAGAGGACAACCACGAGATGTTCCAGTTATGCTTCTGGCAAATTCACCCCCGTTCCCAGGAAGCTGCCGCATCCCTCCGGCAGAGCCTGCAGCCGGGATGTGCTCCCTGCAAACTAAAGCACCCAAAATAACTCAGAATAGGATTAAAAAAAAAAAAAAGAAAAGAAAAAAAAAAAAAAAAAGCGACGTTGAGTAGTTGGTTTATCTGCCTGGGCACACGAAACGCCGCCGCCGTGTAAAAACCAGCTGAGCTCACAAACGCCTGGAAACAAAGGGATGGGAGGGGGGTGTCTTTTTGTGCTTGGCTTTGCTCTGTTCAGAGCATCCTTGGGCTGTGAGAGCCCGTCCTGGCGGCACCCGAAACAAAGGAAAGCCGGGAGCTGGAGGCAGGAGCCAGCTGGGGAAAACCGGGACGAGGAGGACGAGGAGGAGGAGGAGGAGGAGGAGGAGGAGGAGGCACCCGCATCGCCCTCGCCGGCAGCTGCGGAGCCGGGCTCGCGTGTTGCCGAACACGTTATCCATGGCAGGAAACTCGAGATCAAAGGCGAGGAGCGTGCCAGAGCAAGATGTCATCCAAACCTCCTGCCAAAGGTGTGCACGGGAGGGGAGAAGCAACCCCCAGACGCACACGCTGGCACATCCCAGCAGCCGGCGCCGCTCGAGGGGTGACAGTGACCCAAGCGCCTTCTCCTCCGTGCACCCCGGCGAAGACAAAGACAGGCTGGACTGAACAAACCCAAAAAACCCCAAAGCGCAGGGAGGTGCATTTTTACCCGCTGGTTTCCAGTCCCCAGGGTCCCACGCACATCCCCTACCAAAGCGGCGGGTGCAGGGAGGGTACAGACGTGCTGGCAGGGCAGGAACAGCAGCCCAGTGTAACTCCAAAAAAAGCATCTTTTCCCATTTCTGGCTGGCTTTTTTTTTTTTCTCTCTCTCCTCTCTTTTTTTTTTTTTTCTTTTAAAGTAGAAGAAACCCGCAGCGTCCTGTCTCGACCCCAGGAAAGCAAGGGGACGTGTCTGATTCCATGCCAGCGGCTACTGGGAGCAGAGGTGACCTGGGGACCCTGATCCGAGCGTGGGGTGGGACCCCCAGGAGCTCCCCCTCATCGGAGGGGTCCAGGCTGGGTGGGGACATGTCCCCTGTCCCTTTGTGCCGTCCCAGCCCCCTCCTCCATCCCTCCGGGGGGATGCAGTCCCAGCCCATGCTCCAGCCTCTGCTGTGCCCTGCTCTGGGCTGTCCCCTCTGCCCCACAAGCGGGACCTTATGGCAGCCCTGTAGTGCTGCCAGACACCCCAAAAACACAGCCCAGACCCCCTGAGAGTGTCCCCGCAGGGGTCTGCAGGGACACGGGGGCTGCTCCATTGCCCTGTGGGTGTCCCTGCTCCAGAGGGGACTGTGGAGCAAAGAGAGAGAGGGACCCTGTCCCCCAGGGGAGCTGCTGAGGAGGGGGTGCCCCTGCCCCACAGGAGGGATGGAGGGTGAACCACAGAACAAGGCACAGAGAGAGGGTACAGCCCAAAGAGGGGATGGAGGAGGGACCCTGCCCCACAGAACAAGGCACACAGAGAGGGTACAGCCCAAAGAGGGGATGGAGGAGAGCCCCTGCCCCACAGAACAAGGCACAGGGAGAGGGTACAGCCCAAAGAGGGGATGGAGGAGAGCCCCTGCCCCACAGAACAAGGCACAGAGAGAGGGTACAGCCCAAAGAGGGGATGGAGGAGGGACCCTGCCCCACAGAACAAGGCACAGAGAGGTCCCACCGCACACAAGGGCTGGAAGAGGGTCCCTTCCACACAGAACAAGGCACAGGGAAAAGTCCCACCCCACAGGGGGTCTGCAAGAGGGTCCCTTCCCTACAGAACAAGGCACAGAGGGAGGGTCCTGCCCGAAGCGGAGCTGCAAGAAGGACCCTGCCCCACAGAAGGGTGCGCAGGGAAGGATCCCAGGCACACAGGGGGGATGGAGAGGGGTCCCTTCCCCACAGAACAAGGCACAGGGAGGGGTCCCACCCCACACGGGGGTCCCCGGGGGGGATCCCCGCTCCCTATATGGGCGCTTGGAGGGCGGGGGTCCGGTCCTCCGGCCCCCCAGGGGGCTCCCGCCCCCCGCACTCACCCGCCGCCGCGCTGTCCCGCCGGGGCTCGCGCCGCCCGCACCGCCCGGCCCGGGCAGGACCCGGATGGAGCAGCCCCGCCCCGCCCGGAGCCGGGCACGGCGTCC
>CM031860.1:63517455-63534431 GCA_018697195.1 Certhia americana | reverse complement strand
GTGGAGAGACACGCCAAAAGGCCGCGGCGGCGTCCCCCCCCCCCTCCTCTCGCCGGTCCCTGTGCCCCCCTCCTTTCTGGACGGCACCGGCAGGCGCCGACGCAGAAGGGCCGACGCGGCCGGCCGCCGTCTGCTTCTGTGCTGGGTGCTGCGCCTCGCGCGGGTCATCCCCCTCCGTTTTTTTGGAAACAAAGGCCAGGCGAGGAGGGTACAGACAAAGAGGGGATGGGAGGAGAGCCCTTGCCCGCACAGACACAGGCACAGGGAGAGAGTCCTGCTCACCGGGGGTGGAAAAAAAAGACCCTGTCCCACCAGAAAAAGGGCACAGGAGAGGGTTACAGTCCAAGAGGGATGGAGGAGGGACTGCCACAGAACAAGGCACAGAGAGAGGATACAGCCAAAGAGGGGAGGAGGAGGGACCCTGACCCCACAGAACAAGGCAGAGGGGTACAACCAAATGAGGGATGGAGGGGAGAGCCCTGCCCAACAGAAGGCACAGGAAGCGGGTGACAGCCTCAACCGCACCCCGCCGGCCACCCTGGAGGTGAGCCCCCCTGCCCCACAGAACAAGGCACACAGAGAGGGTACAGCCCAAAGAGGGGATGGAGGGAGGAGCCCTGCCCCGACAGAAACAAGGCCACAGGGAGAGCGTCGCTCCACAGGGGGCTGGAAAAAACAGGACCCGTCACACAAGACCAAGGCAAAGAGAAGGGGGGTACAGGCCAAAGAGTGGATGGCGGAGGGGACACTGACCACAGAACAAGGAACGGGAGAGAGGTCCCACCGCACACAAGGGCTGAGAAGCGGGGTCCTTCCACCACAGAACAAGGAAAGGGAAAAGTCCCCCACAGGGGGTCTGCAAAGAGGGTCCATTCCCTAAGAACAAGCACACTGCCACCCGGGCGGGCCTGCCCGTAAGCGGAGCCTGCACAAAGAAGACCCTGCCCCACAGAGGGTGCGCAGGGAAGGATCCCAGGACACAGGGGGGATGGAGAGGGGTCCTTCCTCCACGAAGAAAGGCACAGGGAGGGGTCCCACCCCACACGGGGGTCCCGGGGGGGATCCACGTCCCTATATGGCGCTTGGGGGGGGGGTCGGTCCTCCGGCCCCCCAGGGGCTCCGCCCCCGCACTCACCCGCCCCGCCGCTGTTGGTCCCGCCGGGGCTCGCGCCGACCGCACCGCCGGCCCGGGCGGGACCCGGATGGAGCAGCCCCGCCCCGCCAAGGAGCCGGGCACGGCGTCAGTGTGCAACTGCGCATGTGGCAGGGGGGACAGCGGCGTGGGCGGGGAGGGGACGGGGCTGGGGGGGCGGGGGGTGACATGGGGGACAGGGTGGGACACGGGGACGTGACAGGGAAAGGGTGGGTCGGGGACAGTGACAGGGGGAAGGGGACGGGGAGGCGTCTGACCGATTTTTTTTTGTTACTGGTGCTGGACACGGGGGACGGGCTGACGGGGCTAGTGACAGGGATGGATGGGATGGGATGGGAAATGGGAGAAGATGTGGATGGGATGGAGGGGATGGATGGGAATGGGATTGGATGGCAGGCATGGCATGGCATGGCATGGCATGGATGGCATGGCATGCATGGCATGGCCATGGTAGGCATGCATGGCATGGAATGGATGGCATGGATGGCTATGGAATGGGAATGGCATGGATTGGGATGGGATGGCAGGGATGGGAGGGGATGGGATAAGGGATGGATAGGGAGGGATAAGCATGGCCATGGAATGGTTGTATGGGCCTGGCATGGAATGGGATGGGATTGGATGGGATGGCAGGGATGATGGGATGGGAGGGCATGGTCACTGGCTGGCATGGGATGGGATGGGATGATGGGCAGGGATGGGTGGCTGGGATGGCAGGGATGGGATGGCATGGCATGGCATGGACTGGAATGGCACTTAGGATGGCGATGGGTGATGGGATGGGATGGATGGCATGGATGGCATGCATGGGGATGGGATGGGATGGCAGGGAGGGATGGGATGGATGGCATGGCATGGCAGGCATGGCATGGATGGCATGGCAGGGATGGGATGGGATGGCAGGGATGGGATGGCATGGCATGGCCAGGCATGGAATGGAGATGGCATGGGATGGGGATGGCATGGCATGGCATGGGCCGGGATGGCCTGGCCATGGCTCATGGCATGGCATGGCATGGAATGGCTTAGGAATGAGACAACAGAGTGATGGCGGGTCTGCAGGGAAGTAGGAGGGACTGCGAGGGAAAAGGAGAATTGGGACATGCAGTGACATGGGCGGAGGGTGCGCACTGAGGCCGGGGATGGGAGGTTGTAGTGGACTTAAGGTGATAGGGTGGCAGGCGGGGTGATACTGGGGACGGGGGCTCTGGGGAAAGGGGATGATGTAGTGGGAATATGGGGTGCTGTGGGAAACAAGGCTGTGGGACTGGAGAGATGATTTGGGGACATGAAGTGCAATGGGGACAGAACAGGGTGACAGCGAGGCAGAGATGGGGACAGGGCAGGCAGGAGGGAAGGGAATGAAGGAGCTGACAGGGAGTTGGTGGCGTGGGGAGTGACGCCGAGGGGCCAGGATTGGGCACGGGGGCGGTGTGGCGGATGGGCACTGTCCGCTCTGCTCACGCTGCCCGCACCCTCCCCCAGCTGTCGTCCTCATCCCTGGCCTTTCCCATGCGACACACGAACATATTGTGGGGGAAATGAATCACCCTGAGGAGATGTAACCCAGAGCAGCGTCAAACGCTGTATGAGGCATGTCCCGGACGTGCAAGGAAGATGATCCAACTTTTCCCCTTCATTCCCCTCAGTGCGCAGGGGCGAGGCCTGGGATTGAGCATCCAGGGTGCTGGTACAGCAGGGACACCCTGGGGATGAGACTCGGGTGCTGTGACAGGAGGGAAGGGGGCTGAGGCATCCGGCTGCTGTGAAAGGATGGAATGGACACGGGGATGAGCATCCCAGGTGGTGGCGGATGCCATGCTTGTGACAGCTGGACAGTTGGATGACATCCCAGGGCTGTGGGAAGGATGGACCCGGGATTGAACATCCGGGTGCTGTGACAGGATGGACAATGGATTGAACATCCCGGTGCTGTGACAGGATGGACAGTGGAGTGAACATCTGGGTGCTGTGACAGGTGGACACTGGGCGAGCCTCCGGGGCGTGAAGGAGGGATGGGACACTGGGATGAGCCATCCGGATGCTGTGACAGGATGGCATGACACTTGGCGAGGCCATCCCGGGGTGCTGTGACAGGTGGATGGGACACTGGATGAGCTCCCGGGTGCTGTGACAGGATGGCTATGGACATTGGGATGAGCCTCACGGTGCTGTGACGGATGGATGGACACGGGATATGAGCATCCCGGGTGCTGTGGACATGGTATGGCATGGACACTGGGGGGCTGAGAATACAGTGTCCCGGCCAGACGCGGCTGCTGTGCCTGGGAGAGGGACTCGCCGGCTCGGACCTCGGAATTCCTGAGCGTGAGGCCAGGACGCCGCTCGCTGGATGTTTTCACTGGGTTGAAGCCTTTCTTCCCGTGTGGCGAATCCCCGATCGTATGGGAGGGATTAGCCTGGGCACGCTCGAAGCTGGGACGCGCGCTTGTGTGGAAGACTGCGGAGCCCCGCGGGGACCCGCTGCCGGCAGCTGGATGGGGACAGATTTGGGAAGCAAAGCACTGGAAATCGAGTTCTGCCATTCCTCCCACGGGGCGGGCCTGGCACTCGGGGGCAAAGACTGGAGCTGGAGGGGATGGAGTGCTGCGAGCCTTGTTTGGCACCGGTCTGGAATTGTGTGGGTGGGAAGGGACCTTAAAGATCTTCGTGTCCCAACCCCCTGCCATGCAAGGACACTTCCACTTGATCAAGTTGTCCCCAACCTGGCCTTGGACACTTCCTGCGGGATCAGCCACAGCCTTTCTGAGAAAACCCTGTACCCGGTGTTTCTTCTCACCTCACGGGAAGGAATTTATTCAATATCGACCTAAACCCGCTCTCTGTCATGTGAAAAACATTCTCTCTCTTCTGATAAGAAAATGCAGGTCTTGTCCCCAGTCCTTGCAGCCAGCTCTCTGGAGGCCCTTTAGCACTGAGGTCTTGAGGTTCTCCGGAGCCCCTTAGGAACTGGAAGAGTTCTGAGGTCTCCTGGGAGGCCCTTTAGTGCACTGGCAGGTCTCTGAGGTCTCCCTGGAGCACTTTTAGGTCTGGAAGGTCTCTGAGGTCTCCTGGAGTTTCTCCAGGTGAGCACCCCAGCTTCCAGCCTGACTCCAGGAGCGAGGGTTCACAGCCTTTGGGGCAGCTCCATGGCATCCTTCGGATTTGCTCCAGCAGCTCCAAAGTGCTTCTCATGTTGGGGGTCCCAGAGCTGGAGGCAGTCTCTGCAGATGGGGTCTCACTGAGAAGGGCAGAGGGAGCAAAAATATTCCCCTCCCTGCTGCCCACGCTGGAGGATCAGCCCAGATTACATGGTGGCTTCCAGCTTACACACAGCCAGGGGCATGTCAAAGCCCTTCCCTGGATGCAGAAAAATAAAAAACACCCATAAATTACCCATGGCCCCCGCTGGACAAGGGCTGGGAGGGTGTCTGTTGTGGGGTCCAGTGTGGCACAGGGCCTACTGGACATCGAGAGAGCAGAGCCTGTGGGCACCACCCTCCCTGGCCTCAGTTTCCCTTGGGAAGCTGGCTGGACCCCCCCAATCGCATGGGGATGGGCCAAGGAAGTCCCCTCATTGGGAAGGGAAGGCGCGATGGCAGGTCCTTCTGCCTGTGTGCTGGCAGAGGGACGATGTGGGATGGGGGCACCCAAATTCAGCTAATTAGGGGTGTGGGGATGCATCTGATTCCCTCCCTGGCACGAATGGAACCACACTGCTCACTCTCTCCCTGCCCCATGTGTTCCTGCTAACAACACCTTGCTGTATATATGAGAAAATCCTGGTTTTCCTACTCGGTGAGTGAAGGCGATCCAGCCCAACTGTGTGCCTGGACCTTATGGAGATGGGGTGATAAGGAAGGGTGGGTCTGTCCCACGGGAAGATGGAAGATGTCTCCTTTCTCCTCTCACTCCTCTCTGGACTATGAATGCCATGGCAGATCTGGTGTCACCCCAATTCAAATGGGGTGACAAGTGCAGGGATGGGACTGAAGTGTCCCTGGAAAGTAGCTGGAGGCTGGAGTGGTGGCAGCAGCCCTGTCGCTGCCCCCCACAGCCTGTCAGCATCTCCTGCTCCTCTGAAAATTTCCTCTCTGAAAGGATGGCCAAGCCATAAGAGGTCCCCAGGGCAGTGGTGGAATCCCTGTCCCTGGAGGGATTTAAAAGCCTTGTGGATGTGGCACTTGGGGACATAGGTTAGTGGTGGAATTGGCAGTGATGTTGTATTTGATAATCTTAGAGGGCTTTTCTAACCTTAATCATTCCATGATTCTCTGATCTACCCCCAAATAATTTCTTTTGTGGTCAAGGGGACCTTCAGCTTCACCATTCCTGTGCTGTGGATGGGAGACCTGTTGTGGTGGGCAGAGGAAGGGTTGGGTTCCTGCAGATCATCCCCTTCCTTGGTCCCAGTGCCCATGGCATTGCACTGCCACGTCCTGGACAGTCCCTCAGTGGAAAAATATCCACTTCACTCTTCTGCTTTTTCACTCTTCTGTTTTTTCCCTTCTTCGTCGATCCTGACTGCTTGCTCTCCCCATTCCTTGCCTCCCCTTCTCCCCTCCTTTCACTTGCGGTTTCTGGGGTGGCCTTGCCAGCTGATCTGAGAGAGTCCCTGTCCCCTTTCAGCCAAGGATACCTGTTGATTAATGGCTGGGCTGAATGATCTTATGGCACGTTCCCAACCTTAATGATTTTATGATTCTATAGATATCAGCGTGTGCCTGTCCCATCTCTGCTTCTGGAGGGGACGTGGGGAGCCTCCCTCACTCCCTCCATGGTGTGGTGGCATTGCTCAGCCTGCTTTTTCACCTCTCCACCCCTTCCACGGTGGTTCTACCCCTGGCCAGCCCAATGCAGGGCAGGGTGGAGCAGCACAGACTCTTCCTCTTCCTCATAGCAGCAATTACCCGGGAGCTTTGATTCATTAATGACTTTGTGAGTCAAGCAATGACACTGCTTTAGTAGGGCTTGCCAGAGGCTGGCCCACCTTCTACCTTCCTCCTTGGCCTTTGTATCCACCCAGGGCGATCCCACCCCGAGGATCATGCCCTGCTGAGCAAGTGGAGCAGGTGTTGCTCCTGGGTGGCAACCAAAACCCTGCAGCTCTTCCTCTTCATCATTCTCTGAGGGTTTGGCTGCAGCACAAGATCCTGCCAGCCCCAATAGGAAAGGGGAATACAGGCAGTCACTGCTTGCATCCAAACTGGGAAGTAAATTGGTTTGGAGCCAGTTTGCAGGTGCCTGGAGATGAAACAGCACAGCCTGTATCCATGTGGGTACATCCTCTTCCTCCTGCTCCTGCCCCAGACCAAAAATGGGACAGGGAAAAACGACCGAGCTGGACATCACCAGGCAACGCTGAAAACTTCATTTTGGGGAGATGTGGCTGTGGGGCTCAGAGACATAGGCTGGGACTGATCCTGCTGGCAATGTCCCTGGCAGTTTGGGGTGTTTGGCACAGCCTGGAGCTGGGCTCAGCACTGTCAGGATGGAGGGCTGATTTCCATGAGGATTTTCCTACCTAGGAAAGGTCAGGAAAACTTTTCAAGTGCCTTCTTCTGGAGGAGGGAGCGTTTGCTGGAGGATGCAGTGGTTCCTGAGAGGCAAGGAAGCAGTTGGGAATTCCCATCAGGCAGCCAGACCCTCCTTCACCCCATTAACACCACTAGGCTCTGTCTGCACCCTCCTGCTCTGGGAAAAAGACCCTCATTGAGGCTGAGTGCCCTTGTCCTGACAGGAGCCAGCACTGGCACAAGGATTGGCTTGCAGGGAAGAGCAGAGGGTGGATGGCAAAAGGAACAGTGGGCTCAGGTGGAAGCAGCCCCAGTGATGGGAAGATTGCAGAGGGTAGAGGGCAGGATTGCTCTCACCCTCAGTGTTGTATGGAATGTGCAGGAATGAGGAGGGAGACAAATAAAGGAGGGATGTCTTAAAATATCTATTAATGGTGGATGAAGAAGCTTCCCAAAGGGGTTTGTTGGAGACACTGTGTGCATTTGGCTGTGTGGTGACTGGTGCACAGGAATGGGATCTGCATCCATGCTGCCAAACCCATGTCCTTGGTGGGGATGGCACATTAGACTGTCACTTCAGGGACCAAACTAAGACCTGAGGGAGGGTTACCATGTTCCACCTTATCCTTTAGGATAAACACCTCATCCCACTCGTCAGAGATACAGGCAGGGAGTGAAACCAGCTGGGTCCTTGGGTTCAGCAAAATCCACCAGAAATAGTCAATATGGACAAGGAACGTGCATGCACAGTGGCATGGGAGCTCCTCCTGGCTCAGAGCCACAGTCCAACTCTGCTGGTATCCATCCCCTGGCTGGGACTGGGGGGAGCTGCTCCACAGGAATGCGAGGCGAGGGCCAAGCCAGGGGAATGCTTTCCACATTATATTCGCTCAGTTTCCGGCAATTTGCTGCTTCGGGACTTCCTAAGCCAGAGGTTGCATCCGTGTCTTTCTGCTTTACAGCACTCGGTGGGCTTGTGGAGAGGGGGTGATCACACATATGGTGTTTCCTTGGGAAAAAAAGCATTCAAAAGGATGAGCAGGCATGGGAATAGGCACTTTTGGGGCAGCTGTGGTGCATCCCAGGGTTGATTTGTGCTTTAAATATAATAAATGATGTGGATTGGGTGATGTAAAGCCCCCCCTTCCCCTCCTCCTCCTCTCTGCTGGGTGTAATGTGGAGTGCTGAGCAGGATTCAGCCCTGGGGCCAGAGGGTTTCCACATGAGGCTGCAATACAAAACATCTGGAGAACATCAGCCACAAAGAGACAGGAATGCTCCAAACTGGGAATGGGTCCAAACTGTCCCTTGCAGGCTCAGACAGTCACACACACACACACACATTCACTGTCTCGTCCCAGAGCTCTGCCAGCCCTTGGGTTGGGTTTTTTGCTAGGAACATCCTGTCCAGGAGCACTTGGAGTTTGCAGGTGGGATCTATCCCAGGCACATTTCTTGCACTGTGCAGGAGCTGGAGCTGACAGCTCTGCTGATCTGCCACTGGCATTCTCCCAAGACTCAGCAGTTTCAGGGATTTTACTCCCCTCTGGGCAGCTGTGTTGGGAATACAAGGCAATTCCCACCTCACCAGGAGCAACCACTTCCCTCTAACACATGGATTTAGTTGTAGGGTAGAGTGATGGACAAAAAATTCGGGTTTGAGAGTAATTTTCTTTTTGGAATAGTTTTGTTTTGGCTTTTTTTTTGTGGAAATATGGTCTAGGAAACAAAGCAGGAGGAGGTGAGCAAGAGAGGCCAGACCAACTTCATTGAGCAGTGTCCTTTCCTCAGACTTGTTCCACAGCTTTTGTTTGGGACCACGCTTGATAAGCCAGGATTGATTTAAGATTAGGCTAGGAAAAACCTTGCAGGAGTATCCATAGGGCTCCTGGATAAGGGCAGGGACAACTTTTAAATGGGCAAAATTTCCCAGAAGGTGAAAATTGGAGGAAATAGATGATCTTTAAGGTCCCTACCATCCCAAACTATTCCATGATTCCCTGAATCTGTAATTTGGGAGGATTCAGAGGGGGAGTGCATGGGCTGGACAACATCAAAGGTCTCTGGGTACAAAGGGTCACCATCCAGCAAGTGAGATGACCAGAGATCTGATGGCTGAATGCTTTTGGAGCTGAGGGCATTGAGTCTGGGGCCCACCACACCCTCCTGCCTCATGGGAAGAGTGGGTCTTGCATGATGGCAAATGCTTGTGCAGAGCAAATAACTTCTATCTAAGACAAACAATAATAATACAAAAACAACCTAATGAAAAATGAATCCTCTGGAGCCTCTGCCAGAAATCTCATCTCCAGCCCTGTCCTCTTGGCTACCACTTGGCACAAGCCAGAGGGGCTGATGAACCTCTCTCTTCCACATCTGAAAATCCATGGAAGTGGTCATCAAACGCCTGTGCCTTGAGGAGAGCAGACACTGAGGCAACTCTTCTGAAGTTGTCATTAACTGGGGAGAGAGGAAAGTCCCCACCCTTTGCACTGAATGTGGATTTACCTCCTGCAAGTACAGGCAGAGCCTTGACTCCTGATAGCATCTCATGGGGATGTAAACACAGGGAGCTGGCCAAGCCTTCCTGTGGAGCCAGACAAACCTGGTCCCTGGGAGAGTGGGGAGAAGGAAATGCTGAATGCATCAGCAGCCACACAAAAGGACTCTTCTCTAAGCCTTCCTCCAAAGGTTTGGTTTTTTTTTGTTTGTTTGTTTGGGGGTTTTTTTGTTTGTTTGTTTGGGTTTTTTGTTTTTTTTTTTTTTTGTTTTTTGGTCGAGGTCTTGGCCTTTCTTGGAGCTCTTTGCCTTGTGGTTACACAAATCTCGCTGAGTCAGCAAATCCTGCCCATGGGTCATTTCTAAGAATTTATTTCTTCCTTAGTGCCCACACTGAGCCATCAAACACCTGGAAAACACGGTGCCGTGCTGGTGAGATGCTCACACCGACCATCTGGGTCTGTCTTTATCCCCCAAGTGAGGGTTTGCAGCTCCCCAGTCCACACATCACCCTCTGGCACTGGAGTGAGGTGAGAAGGGACTTCCCGTGTGCAGACAACAGCTGTGGTGCTCCTGCAGAGCTGCCCTGGCCCTGGGAGCCATGGAGAGGAGCAGGTGTTTTTTTGGGAAGTTGGCATCGGTGTCACTCAGATATTTTTGAGGCTGAGCAGGTGGGAAGTGGTGCTGGGTTTGCAATATGAGCCTGGGCAGAGTAACCCAGATGTCACCCTGTGCTGTGGGAAGTGATCCCAAGCTTGTAACGGAAGAAGGTTGGCTCCTTACTGGACTTAAAGCAGGTAAAGGAGGCAGTGGGTGAGGAGGGAAGGGTGGGATCCTCTGTTGGGGCTGTAATTAAAGCAGTTGTACAGGGAGAGAGTGGATGGGGAGATTGGTGTCTGAGACAAGCTAGGCAATAAAGTGAGGGGAGATGCAAGATCCCACCTGCACCCCAAAATCCTCCAGTGCTTGTAGAGGAACAATGGCTGGGAGCCCTCTGGCCTCAGTTTCCCCAGGTGTAACATGGATTAAAACCCTTGAGGGGGTTTCCTTGCTCTTGAGGGAGCTTGGGGCTCCATAAACAGGATGATGGTGTTTTCTCCATTTTGCTACGAAATCCTCCTCAAACATCTCTCCCTCAGGAGAAATCCCAGCCCAGAAGTGCCTTCCCAAAATGGAAGCTGTGCTGGGAAAGGGCTTCACCTCCTCTCCCACCCTGACAGGAGAGCAGGTCTCATAGGGCAGGTGTGGCATCAGCTCTCTGCCCATAAATCCTCTCTGTGTTTACTCTCTGGATAAATGGGGACACTGGAACAACCAGGGCTCAGCAGCTGGAGTCATCTCTTGGCACAGGGAAAGCCAGCTCCTCACGTGTCCCCACCCGTGGTGTCCCTGCCTGTCACCAGGCTAACCGGGGAGATGATGCTCCACCACATCTCCTCTTCCTGGGCAGTGCTTGGAGCAGTCCAGATAAGCTGCTGGCCTTGTGAGGCTTGATCCTGCCCCAGGAGTGTTTATTCCTGAGCCTCATGACATCCTGGAAGTGAACTAATCCTCTTTTGATAGCTGGGGAAACTGAGGCACAGCCCACTGGGGTGACCTGTTCTCCCTTGGCCACATTGTCCTTCTCAGGGCACTGAGTGATGCTTTTTCACATTGCCCTTGGAATAGAGGGGGAGAGATCAGCAGTTCCCATGGGAAATGTCTGCGACACCATCCCATGGAGGGGAGAGAGCAGGAAGCTGTGGAAAACATTGCAGCTCCCCAAAATCTGGACAACTCAAGGTCAGAGCCTTGTCTTGAGCTGAAGAGGATTATTACCTCTGCAGAGCAGGGCTGGGAGACCTGCACTCAACACAAGATTGTCCCAAGGCCTTGGGAGTGGCCTTGATCCAGAAAACTTGGGATGTCTCCTTAGAATTTTGAGGCTGGTGTTGGTCACTGGCTCCAGGTGACCTTGCTCAGTTGTTGGCCAAAGCCCACTCTGAATCTGGGTGCAGAAGATGTTCCTTACCAGCTGTCCCAGGCAGAGCCAGGAGAGCTCATTGTGCCTTTCCAACCTTCAGCTTTTCCATGTGGCAGCAGGAATTTTTGAGCTGAGCATCCCTGGGGTTATTTATGATCTGTTCTGGGGAGCAGGCTCCTGACTCCATTCACATATCCCATGCCTTGTTTTGTGCACGGGTGAGGAGCACTCAGCCTGGGCTGTGCTTCATCTGCCCCTGGCTGGATGCCTTTCCCATTAAACTGGGGCACACTACATCCAGCTGGCAAGCTGCTAGGGAGCTTTGCCTCAGCTGGACTTGGCTCCAGCTCTGAGACTTCAGCCCAGCCCTTCATGAAAACTGACCCTTGGCGCTGGAGGAATTTGCTGGACGGACCTCAGGTATTTCAGAACCTTTTTATAACTCTGTTTAGGTGGCGAAAGCTGAGCCACCACATGGAAATTCCCAACGGAGAGAAAAGGGGTCCGGCTGCTCTTCTGGATGGTCCATGGGAGGGTGGCAGGGGACATCAAGCTGGGGACCTCTCTGGAGGCACCACAGGGTGAGAGGTCAGTGCTTCTGCTACCACCATCCTATGGGAGGAACTGCCTCTTCCCAAGGGCCATCCATCCCACCTGTGCCCATGCCAGGATGGAGGAATGGCAGCAAGGAAGGAGGCAGGAAGCAGGGAGCTGGAATTTGGTGGATCCATTTCCATCCCTGCTCTCAATGCGGCGTGGAGCCCTGGACACCGCCAGGTGTTACACAACTACTTGGAATAAAAACACTGATGTCAGAGACTTTAATTAGCAGCAGAAAAGCATTTTAGGGATGCTGTGGAAGGATTCTGTGCCACCAGGTCGCCCTCCCCAGGACTGGGATACATCTTGGGAAGGGAGAGGTGCCACCGTACCCCTCCAGCCCCCCAGAGCAGCCAATGGTTTGTGAAGATGGTCCTCAACACATGTGAGGCATTCAAGGAGCTTTATTCTTTTTTTCTCCAGTCTCTGAGGTTTGTCTTGGAGTTTCCTAGAGCCAGCAGCATGTCTTTGCGTTTTGTGGATAACACCAAACTGGGAAGCAGGGTGGCCATTCAGCAGGAGGGAGGATGAGGCTCACAGGACCCTGCTGAAGTTCAGCAGAGGTTGATGTCACATCCTGGGTCAGGTTGGACACCTGCAGAGAAGATCTGGGATCAATTCAGGACCAAGCCTGGAGACCATGTTCAGTTTTGGGCTCCTCAGTCCAAGAGAGCCCTATTTGTGCTGAGGCCAGCCCAACAGATACACCAGGCAGGGTGGGATGCACTTGGAATCTTTGTGGGAGGGAATGGGAAAGGCACAGGTGACCTGTGAGATGTCACTAGCACTGCCAGCATTCACTCCAAGGAGACACAAAGAGCAAATCCAGTCTATTTGCATACTGGGACTGATTTGCATATTGAGATAATGAATGCTTCCTGATGTCCTGGTTGCTTTGCTCAAACCCACGAAGAAAGGGAGATTTTCTTCTCTGCTTGGGGCAAACACTCACCCCACTGGGCAGAATTCAGCCCCAGGGAAGCAGGGAGGTGGATTCCCAGTGGATTGTTGAGGATCTCTGGCTGCAGCAGGGTGATGGACACCCATGAAGGAGGCAGCCTCAATTCTCATCACTCTCATATCCATGATCATATTTTGATACAGCTAAGGATGTTTTATTCCCCAATGAGCTCTTGTTCAAAGCTCATCTCATTCTACAGCTCAGCTTGGCTGCTATGCTTCCTCAGGAGGGGGAATATTCCTTCAAGCTGTGGCTCAGACAGGATATTTTTGGCATAATTTGGTTTCTACTTGGCATTCATAATTTCCAGATATTTGCCCTGAAAATCCCCTTGAAGGTGTCCTGGGGGGTTGCTGGGGTTGAGCTGTTGGGCTGTTTCCATCTCCCTGGCTCATCAGGCTTTGCTTTTTCCTGGAAATCATGATCCCATGGGGAGCCCAGGGGTCAGAACATCTGATGGAGGATGCAGGAAAACCATGGAAGTGGCAGGAACTCCCTGATAACAGGTCTCTGATCATCTTGTAGTCACAGAAACTTGAGAGGAGACACAGTGAGATCTGGAAATACACCAGGTAACTCATCCAAACACACCCACCTGTGTCCCAAGGGGACCAGGAAGCACGGGGTGGCCTGATCCCCCATAAAATCCCAATTTACAGTCTCCAAAGGGCCTGCCTTTGCTTGGGGTGCAAAGCAGAGCTGAGGGTTGTGAACTTCCAGCTTGCGATTTGGACTGGACTGACTCGGGGTGGATATTTCGGGGCCCTGGCACTGATGTGATCTCTGTGCTGACGGTTTCCAAAGAAAGATTTGGTGATTCCCAGCCTGGCCTGGGACACTGCCATCCTCTAGTGGCTGCATCCAGAAGCACAGGAGTGCTGGTGTGGAGAAGTCTCCGGAGCCACGAGTACCAGGCAGGGCATGGGGCTCTTCCCTGGGGGGCTGGAGGGTGGGATGGGGAGAACATTCATGAATGTTCCCCTTTCCTCCACCCCCAGCAAGGGTCAGGGGCAGCTTTTCTTGCTGGAAAAAGGGCTTGGTGTCCACTCCCAGTGAGATTTGTAAACTTGTATTTTTTTGTCAGTGACACAAAGCTCCTGGATGGGCTTCATGTTTTGGGTTTGGCCCTCCAAGGATGGGTGGATTTGGGGGCAGCCTGCTAACTCCACTCATCCAGATAAATTCCTTGGGAACGTCTGGAATGAAGAGTTCTGTTAGTTGTGAATGCAAGGTCCCATCTTTGGGAAGTTTTTTGTAGGTTGTGGTCTTGGCATCAGCTTCGTCTTTGAAGTGTCCGTGAGGTAAAACTGCTGGAAGTTTATGGAGATTGTGTAGTGTTGGGGAGGACAGGAAAGACCCTTCTTTCCTCTTCAGTGAGGGATATAGGACCAGGAGGAGGTCCCAGGACTGTTTGTGTGGAAGATGAGGAGGTAAAAGTGGTAACTTCTAAATCATAGAATACCCTGAGCTGGACAGGACCTACAAGGATCATTGAGCTCCTGGCCCTGCACGGGGTGACCCAAAAATCCCTGTGCCTGAGAACACTGTCCAAATTGTCCTTGAGCTCTGGCAGCCTTTGGGGCTGTGACCATTCCCTGAGGAAGCCTCTCTGGAGTGCCATGGTTTGGGTTGCTGTTGGGGTTCACAGAGGACACCAGCAACCCAATGCAGGGATGGGAGGGACAGTGGCAGGAGAAAGGGGACAGAAAAGAGATAACCACAGAAGGGAGCTCTAAAGCAAATTTATATTTATAGATATTTAAAGCAGGAGCTGAAATGGGGCCCTGAGCCAAATCTCAGAACCCTGGTGAGGACAGGAGCGTCATAGAGCCTGTGATGAGGCTGGCACAGGATATTTGCTTTGAATCCTGAGAGTTTCATTTCCCCTGCCTTCCTCTCCCAGCCACGGTCCCCTCTCACAGCAGGATTTCCTGCTCTGATGGACACAGCTCTCCCAGCTACAGCTGAACTTCCCTCTGTTCACCCACTGATGGAGAGGGGTTGTCATGGGTTGCAGTGCAAAATGTAACCAAATCTCTGTATTCTATCATCATCTGATCAAACTGGGGTGTGGGGGTGTAATTGTCTGTCAATGGCCAACTGCAGTTTTCTGATCTCTTCCACAACCCAGCCTCCCTCCAGGCAGAGATCTTCTGCTGATGGGCCAGTGAGTGTCACTGAGAGAATTCCATCATCCCCCAAATGCTCCAGCCAGGGGGAGGAGCCAAGTATTCCTACCTGGATAAAAATCTGGGAGTTGGAACACCAAGGCAGCCTTTTCCACTGGATTCCCAGAGGCAGACCAGGCCCATCAATCACCACTGGACCTTCAGTGAAAAACTCCACTTTTCTCCAGGAGCATCACTTCAGCAGAGCCACATCTGCCACTGGGACTGCAGCCACCATGGAATGGCACTGCCACCAACACCCTGACCCACAGGGGGTCAGGTTGGATCCTGACTCTGTCAGTGGGGTTTGTTTGTTTATTTGTTTGTCTTACTGCATGTGTTTTTGTTTTCTTGTTTATTTCAGTTTCCCCTTATAAGGAACTGTTATTCCTATTCCCATATCTTTGCCTGAGCGCACCTTAATTCCAAAAGTTATAATAATTGTGAGGGAGGGGGTTAAAATTCTCCATTCCAAGGGGGGCTCCTGCCTTCCTTAGCAGACACCTGTCATTCAAACCATGACAGGGGTAGAGGAGTTGGGGGAAGAAGGGATGGGGATTGACCACAGAATTCCAGAATGGTTTGGGTTGGAAGGGATTTTATGGATAATCTGGTCTCCTCACCCCTGCCATGGGCAAGGGACACCTTCCACTAGACCTGGTTGCTCCAAGCCCCATCCAACCTGGCCTTGCATGGAAAAGTTGCCAAATATCCTTTTGGATCCTGACCCTGCTTCTGTATCACTTCCCTGCCCAAGAGTATAAAGGTTTGAAACCCCACTCAATTCTTGAAGTTTGGTATAAACTTGAAGTACAGCTTAAAAATGTGATGGAAATCCATTTCTTAGCACAATAAATTGCATTTTTCATGCATCTTGCACAATGTGATCCTGGTCTATGAAAGGGGAGCTTAGGGCCCAAAGTAATAATATGAATTAATAAGGAAATTATCGTCGTAAGTAATTCAGAACTATCTTCCAGGGATTCAGATGATGTGGGCTGTTAGCTGAGATCCCTGGTGCTTTTTCTTACCACCCTGACTTGTCTGAGTGTCTACAGAAATACTGCAGGAATGGATCTTCATGCAACAAAAATTCCTGGTCCCTTCAGCTGCACAAAGGAGCCTGAAAAGATGGTTCAAAAGCAAGAAAACAGACAAAAAAAAAAAAAAAGAAAAATCCCAGAAGAGATAGTTTAACAGGCCAAAAATTCCTGAGTCAGTGTTCCAGAGGCCTGAACGTGCTGGCCTGTCCATGCTGCTGATCCCAAATGAGATGTAAATATTCTTGGCCAAAGCAGGGTTTCAGGTTGCTCACAGCTTTTGCTGCCTCTGCAATTCCGATGTTCTGTGGTTTCGATGGAAATCTGCTTCCCTCCAGCTGCCTGTCGTTGGATTACATCTCCAGCTGCAATTCCCACTGCCCTGAGCAAGCCCAGAGCTCTGCAGTGATGTTCTCAGTGGCTGAGCCGGCTGGAAACCCCAGGTCAGTCCGTGACATTTTGGAGGTGCATCCTGAGGCTTTTTGTGGTCTTACTGGGGGCTTACGGGCCATGATCCTGCTTTTCACAGAGTAAAGGGGGCTGCTTTGTTTATTTGGAGAAAGCAATGCAGGCAGAGCTTTGATTGTGGAATTAATTTTGTTGTGCTGTGCCCTTGCTATGTCCCAAAACATCCCTCTTATTTCAGGAAGGGACCTGTTTTCTGCTGAGGATGACATTTTCCATGGTCCAAGGCCATGTGTGATTTCCCTGTGGTTCTATTCACAGCTCAGAGAGAGCATCACCTCTGGGAATCCTGGTGCCCCAGGAACTGCTCGTGGTCTGGAGACCACCAAAGGTTCCTGTAGATACCAGAAAACCCTGAACTGGATTAGTTTGCATCTCTATCCCTCCTTCCAGTGAGATGACAATTGATGGCACTGTGATGCCCACAGGGGAGGGGCTGAGAGGACCTTCTCTGACTGAGGTTGTGCTTGTAGGACTCTGTCTGGAGCATATGAAGGGTATCATGCCCTTTGAGTGGAAAATGGGCCCCTCTGCTTTTTTTCTTTTCTCATTTTGATCATTCCTTCCATCCATCCATCCATCCATCCATCCATCCATCCATCCATCCATCC
>CM031860.1:63462512-63517445 GCA_018697195.1 Certhia americana | reverse complement strand
TCCATCCATCCATCCATCCATCCATCCATCCATCCATCCATCCATCCCTTTCTGGTGCCCCAGGGCAGCTCTATTTCAGTGGCTGGTGAGCTGCTGCCTGTCTAAAGGGAGAGCTGGGATCCATCATTAACACACTCCCTGTTTTTCTAAGACTTTGCCTTTAATTACTGATAACTCTGCCAGACTACTCGTTTTTCCCCAGGCTGGCTGGCTGCCTCCAGGCTGAAATGTTTTTGGAAAATTTCAGCTAAAATAATTCCGCATTTTGCAAGAATTAGATTAGGAGGGGGGGAAAAAACCAACCCAACTGTTTTGCTCCAGTTGGGTGGGAAGTTTCCAGCTGTTTTCTGCAGCCATTTCATCCCTGGTGTGTATCTGAGGGGGCCCTGAAAGCCAAGGGCAGGGAAGATCCTTGAATTCACTGAATCAGCTGAGCCTGACATGAAGGATGGGACTGTCCTTGAGCAGATCCCATCCTTGTCTGGCAGCTACTTGCCTCTGCTGGCCATGAGCATGCTGTGACTGCTCCTGGCAGAGCAAGGCTGCTCCTTCCTCCACTGATCCATCAGGGAAAAGGGAGAAAGAGTGGTTAGAGACTTCCCTGGAGCTCTTTGCATCTTCCTGAAATCCCTTATCAGTCCCAGAGGAGCTTGTATTATGTGCATTCCCTGGACCTAGCACTTCCTCCCTCCCTAAAGATCAATTCAGCTGAGGCAACATTGCCCTAGGGAGATGCCCTGGGGCACGTGTGGAGCTGGTAGATTTAGTAGAGGACCTTCAAGGTGCTGAAGCTCCTCTGGAACAGCAGGCGGGATATCCCAGTCCAACACCTCTGTCCCACTACACAATTCAGCCAAGCCCTGGTGTCCTAATCCGTATCCTGTAGTGCTAGGATGGGACTGTAACTCTGTGCCAGGATGAGTGCAGAGTCTGTGACCCTCACTGGAGCCTCAGGGGTCTTCGTTTTGTCTCCTTTTTTACATCTTGTTCCTCATGCAAAGGATGGATGGATGAGAAACCTGACATGACCCAACCACGTGCACTCACAGCCCAGACCCCTCCGTGCCCAGGGCTGATCCCACTGGGTGGGCAGCAGAAAAGGGGGAATTCTGCCCCTGTGCCCTGTGAGATCCCACCTGCAGAGCTGCCTCCAGCCATGGGGCCAACACCAGGAGAATGTGGAGCTGCTGGAGAGGGTCCAGAGGAGGCCACAGAGCTGCTCCAGGGGTTGGAGACCCTCTTGTTGCAATGCATCTGACTAATCTGTTCCCAGGGATGCCCCAGCCAAATTATCTCTAGGTGTGTTTATCAGAGCCTCTAGAATTCATCCAAGTTGCTGAAACAACAATAGTGCTAAACTGAGAAATCTTCAAAGCCCCTAAAACAACAGTCAAACTAAATCAAGAGCAAACATGCTGAGAAACTGGTGGCAAAGAATGAAAGCACTTGATAAAGGAACACCTGGACTTTAACCAATCACTTTTCCAGAGACCCTCATGGAGCTTGAGTGAATGGGACCAATCAACCAACTGAGCAATGTGTGAAAGTGTAAAACAGTAGTCTTAAAAATGTGTAATTTGGGTTGTAATGTAAATAATAAAGGGCTTCTGCTTAATCATATTAGTTGGGTGTTCAGAAGTTCCTTTCACCTGCACCCTCTGCTCTGGAGCCAGGCTGGGAGAGCTGGAGGTGTTCACCTGGAAAAGAGAAGGCTCCAGGGAGAGCTCAGAGCCCTTTCCAGTGCCTGAAGGGGCTCCAGGACAGCTGGAGAGGGATCCAGCCAAGGGATGGAGGGACAGGAGACAGGGAATGGCTTCCCACTGCCAGAAGGCAGGGCTGGATGGGATATTGGGAAGAATTTTTTCCCTCTATATGTGGTGAGGCCCTGGCACAGGGTGCCCAGAGAAGCTGTGGCTACCCCTGGATCCCTGGAAGTGTCCAAGGCCAGGTTGGATGGGGCTTGGAGCAACCTGGGCTAGTGGAAGATGTCCTTGACTGTGGCAGGGGCTTGGAACAAGATGGGCTTTAAACCCAAACCATTCCATGATTGTCTGACTCACCACACTCCCATCCTTGCAGGATGCTGTGGGCTGCAAAGGGACTCTGGAGGACAAGGGAAAGGCTGGGACACACTGTGTCTACCCTTCCTGTCCTAGGACATCTCGAGTGGCACTTCTGGGTTGTCCCCAAGTGTCTGTCCCTACACCCTCCATCACGAGGGGCTCGTGCTCTGCAGGGTGTGCAGGCAGCTGTGCAAACAGCCCCATCTGGCCCTCAGCTTACACTGAAAAATCAAAGGGAGTTTTGAGGCTGAGTCAAGCAAAGTAAATAAACAGAAGAACCCCCTCCACTGAAAACACAGACTGGAAAAAAAAAAAAAGGAAATCTGACCCAAACCAAAAGAGTTATTTTGCTTTTGTTTCTAGCCCTAACCCTGTTTTGATTTAGTACTGCTGGTGTGAATAAGCTGTGGCAGATGTTGTCTTTTTTTCATCTGTTGTGTGTTTTTTCTTCTTTTATTTTCATCTGTCAGAGAGATTTGCCAAATTCATGAGTTCTTCTGGCCACTTAAATGCTCTTTTTTTTCAGTGGAAAAAGCAGAACGAGCCAGAGCCCATTAGATGAAGGTGCAGTGGCTCACGTAGGAGCCTGGTGCAGGCACAGACTGCAGTTCTGTCTCAGCTTTGGCCCCCAGATGCTGCTCTGGAAGGGTGTGCATGTCCCTGTGTCCCTCCCTGTCCTACCAGCCAGCCCCTTGCAGAGGTGAGCTCAGATTCTCTATGAACCCAGCAGCAATCCCTGATGGCTCATCCCACCCCAGATCCTGCTGGCACTGCCAGGCTCTGCCATTCCTGTTCTGGATTCAACCTATTTTAGTACTCCATGAGGTGACACAGGTCACAGAGCCCGAGGAGTGACCTCCCCCTCCTCTTCAGATGGTTTTCATGAGAGAGGACTCAAGAGAAGTGTGGGTCAGGGTGTTTTTCAGGTGCATTTCTCTGGTGCATGGTAAATACAGCTGGGCCTTGCTAATGCATAATAAAGTCTGGGACAAACTGTGATCACTTTGGTTTTGCAGCTGACCTGAAGGAAGGAAGGAAGGAAGGAAGAGGATTTGGCAACAAGAATGACATCCCAAAACCTTGGCCATGGCATTTGGCCTGACATTAATTAGGACTGAGCCTTCCTTCGGCAGAAGAAACAAATCACCCTCCTTCCTCTAGCCCTGATATCCCTAGGCTATCCTAAGGTGCTTCAGGCTTAGGAGGAGAAGTGGGATGATGAGAAATTTGGAAAAGAGTAGAATCATAAAATCAGAGAATGACAGAATTTGGTTTGGGTTGGAAGAGTCCTCAAAGATCATCTTGCTCCCCCCCTGCCATGGGCAGGGATACCTTTCACTAGCCCAGGGTGCTCCCAGCCCTTTCCAGCCTGGCCTTGGACACTTCCAGGGATCCAGGGGCAGCCACAGCTTCTCTGGGCACCCTGTGCCAGGTCCCCACCACCCTCATAGGGAATGTCTTCATCCTAATATCCAATTTAAATATCTCATTTCTTAGTTTAAAACTCTTCCCCTTGTCCCATCCTTACCCGTCCATGTAAAAAGTCACGCTCCCTCATTTTCATAAGCCCTCTTTAGGTAGTAGAAGGTGCTAGAAGATCTCCCTGGAGCTTTCCTTTCTCCAGACCAGCCAGCCCTGGAGTAGGACAGCACAAATGAGCACAGGGACCATGGCTGATATGAGGCAATTTGGTGGAAAAGCAGAAACCAAAATGAAACCACATCTGGAGAGGACCCTGCAGCACACCCAGCTGCCTCACAGCCAGGAATGTGAAGTGTGGGGCAAAGAGGGGGTGGGAAAAAGGCACCAGGGCTTTTTTTAATATAACCCTGACAGAGAAAGAAACTGAGGCAAGATGCCCTGACTTGCTGGGTGGCTTTTGCTGGGTATTGCAAGTCTTGCTTGGTCAGGGTGTTCCTTCCTGGGAGGGCTGGGGCTTTCTGCAGGGTGAGCAGGAACCTACAGGAATCCAAACAAACCCCATGTGCTGCAGCAAGAACAAGGTGAGCAGTCTCCCAGCTCAGGGAGGAATTGCATGAAGGAGATATATGATTTGCTTTCCAGGCTCTTTGGCTGGGAAAACCAACGAATTTTGGGGCAGTGGGAACACGTAGCAGAAGAAAATGACCCAGATGCATGGATGAGATTTTTCTGTCGTGAAACCAGATCGGAGTGTGCCCTCACAGCCCAAGTGTTTCTGGGCTCCTGTTCCACACTTCTGGGTAAACAGGATGTTGATATAATTAGCTTTCCTGTCATCAAGCCTATAGTAGCTGTACAGTGGAAAAAACCCTCCTGGCAGTGTTGGGCCATTTCACTATGGAAAGATCCAGTGTCTGATTTCAGCTCCCTCCATCCTTCTCCTTCCAAGCTGCAGTGGGACATCCCAGAGGTCTCCTGCTTCATCTCTTTAACACTTTGCCTTCCTCCCCATCCCTGTCTGAGCCTGAGAAGTGGGAGAAAAGACACTTGGAGCTTGGCACAGGGAAAAAATTTGGCTTGGAAGATGATTTCTGAGAGGGTGGGTTTGGGCTGTGTATGGAGAGCAGCTCTGCCATGTGAGGAGCTGCCTCCAGCCTCTGCTGCTGCTGGAGACAAGGTGGGTGCTTGTGGGACAGAGCAAAGCTACACTCCCATTGCCATGGATTTATATGGGGATGGTGGGAGCAAAGGGCCCTGCAAATACCCCTGATCTGGAAAAGCAGCAGTCTCTGTGTATGTCCCAAAGGAAAGGGTGAGCTTTGAATGTTTCCCCCAAGCAGATGGGATGTAAACCCCCCAAACTTTGGGTGTGATAACTGCAAATGCAACAATAATTGTTGAAATATGAAACAAACCAGCAAAACCAACCAAAAAAAACCCCTCCTCCCACTGAAAACGCGTTTTAGGAGGATGAAAATTGGGGTGTGTGCAGAACCTTAGCCCTTCTCCAACACCCTGAGCAGGAAAAGGCAGTGAACCCTCCTGAGACATATGTCTGTAATCTGTGTAATTTTGGGGGGAAATGAATACAAGTCTGTCCAAATATTCCTGTCTGCCTGAAGCCTGGAGGCAGAGCCCTGTAAGGTTTACAGAGGAGTGGGTACAAGCCCACATCTTCCAAATTATGTCCCTGGCTTGTAGCTGCACTTGGACAGGAAAGGGACAAAACCAAGTGGGATGAAAGCTCCTGGCTGGCCCTGAAACTCCCTTTGGGCCAGGAAGGAGCAGCCCAACCCTTGACATGAGACTGAGTGGAGGCTGGCTGGGTTAAAGCCCTGTAGGGTTTTATGTTCACAGCAAGCATGGCATGGTGAGGAAATGCTGAAAATCAAGGTACAAAAAATTCTCAAAACCTAGTGCCTTCAAGCCCAGACTTAAATACAAATACAAGATTTGATTTGATACCTTAAAAAAAGGCTACCGAACTTCAAAGCTAAAAGCAAAAATGTTGATTTATACTTTAATCAAAAACACCTCAAGTTAAGAAATAAAAGGTTTAGAGTTTAAAGTTTAAAATATAAAAGCAGTTATAAAAATAATAAAAAGTTTTAAAGTGCAGTACTGCTTGTTTGTGTGTCATTATATAATTAGTTAAGAAAGTCCACACTACAGCAAAAATGTATAAAACAAAATAATTAACTATTAAGTTAAAAACATAAATAATCTTTGTAGCAGCATTTTATTAGCTAATAAATCTTTAAAAAGCTTCATAGCTATAAGCCTTAAAACCCTTTAACTTACGCAGTAAAAACTGTAAAGCCAATCTCACCCTTCCTAAAACCGTACAAGCTAAAACCAAATAAATTATATTTTAGCACATCTATCACTAGCCCTGTCTCTTTTCCACAAAATCCCAATAGGGAAGGAGTTTATGTGAGCCAGGATCTCTCCTGGATGTGGTGTGAGGAGGGTGAGACCTCGGGTGGGCTCTGGGGTCCCTCGGTTTCTGTGCAGACATTGGTTTTCTAAGGATCCACTGCTCCAGGCAGTCCCCTGTTGGGACAAAGCAGGATGGCATCTTGCCTGGGTAGGGATGCTGTGGCACTGGGATTAACTTGTTCCTTCCTGGGCAGCAACACCTTCACGAGGGGTTGATTTGGTGCAATTCCCAGCTTGCCTGTGCTGAGGGTCTCGCTCAAGCCCCTGCTGTGTCACCTTCCCCACTGCTGATGGAAATGCAGCTGAGCTCTGTGCCCTCCACTGGGGCACTCCCAGTACCCAAGGTCTGGCTCATCCCTGCTGTGGGGCAGAGGCTGGAGCCAGGCTGAGGGACTGCAGGGGCTTCTCCTGGCCTCACTTCACCCCAGCACGATGGAAACAGCGTGGGTTGTGCTGCTGCTCTGCAGGATCCTGCCCAGGGCTCAGCCCTGCCCGCTCTCGAAACACGAGAAGCTGGTTGACCCTGACAACTCAGGGTTCTCCCTCTCTATTTTCCTCACAGAGACATCCCTCAGGGTTTTCCCAAGCTAGGATAAAACCAGAGAGCCCTTGGATTACAAAACAGCGCCACAGCCACAGCTTTTTCCCTGTTGTTTTCCTACTCCCTTCCCGACCATCTCCCCCCCAGCACTGTCAGACCCGCTGGAGCCACTGGCACTAAAAATCCCTCCAGGATCCAGCAGCCACCCGTGGGCTCCCAGCCAGACAAGACACTTGAGCTGGGCTCAGGAGCTGCGGAGCAGAAACAGCAGCCAAATTTTTGGAAGTTCAGGCGGGGGTGACCAGGAGGTCTCTGGAGTGACCAGGGTGTCTGCAGAGGCTTTGAAGCACAGCAGCGAGTGATCCAGCTGAGGGCAAACCTCATCCTCTCACTCCTATGTTGCCAGCAGAAGTTTTTGTCCTGGTGGGTGTTCCACCCCTCCTAGAGGTGAAAATCTCCTGGGAAAACACCAGTTAGAAGCACTTCCTGAGTTGCCTTAGGTAAAATCCGACCTTACCATCATCAATGTGTCCTTCTGAAAACAGGAGAGGAGCTCCTGGGCACGGGAGTTATCACCTGAGGGCCAAATTCCTTATCCATTTGCTGCCCAAACATCTTACAGTGCTCTCTAAGAGAGGAAAAATTTGCTAAGGCCCACAGCACCACTGGCTGCAGCCAGAGAGGAGAGAGAACCATCCCAGCTCAAGATGATACCTGTGAAAAAGGGGAGGCAGGTGGAAGGAATCTTGTGACTCTAACAAAGTGCAAAGTCTGGGCCAGTTCAGCAGGTCTCAGTGGGGTGGTGACCCCAATCTGGGTTTGCAACTCAAGCCAGATAAGCAGGGGAGTCTGTGGAGTCTCCTGCAGCAGGAGGTCAAATCCAGAGTCTGTCTGCTGTGGGGGCCCTGCTGAAAAGCCAGGACATTGGTGCTGGCCAAGCTGCAGCTGTCAGCAGGACCTGCAGCAGTTCATACCACGAGGTATTCGTTATTACCTCATTTAATTTGGTTTTCTTCCAAATAAACTGGTGATGTGCTGGTCTGGAGGACATTTCCCCCCATCCCACCAGGACTTTCCTTAAAGAGCTCTGGCTGCATCATCTCCAGAACATCCTGATCCAGATGTTAATTCCATGTGGTGCTAGGGCCATTGAAGAAAACTCAAATTTCCTCAGAAGGAGCCTGGTTCCTCCTTCCCCTTGCATCACATCCATTGGTTATGGAAACCAGAAGCACCGTGTGCTCCTGTGGGATTCAGGCCAGGTCTGCACACCTTGTGGACTCTTTGTGGAGAAGGGTGAGGAGATTAAGTGTGGATCCACACAAGGGGAGCAGCCTGTTGCTGGTGTCATGCTGGGTCTTGAATTTCTTCCTCATATCAGAGAGCAGAAGTTATCCTGGCCAGGGATGGACTGGGCCAAAGCTCACAAGCTGCATTTTTCTTTGCAAGGTCTCTCAATGTTTTTCAATGCCACACAAACTGAGATATTTGTTTCATATATTTATTTGTTCCCAGAATGCTTTGGTTGGAAGGCACTTTAAGCACCATCCAATTCCAACCTCCTGCCATGGGCAGGGACACCTTCCACTAGACTAGATAGCTCCAAACTCCATCCAACCTGGCCTTGGACACTTTCAGGGATGAGGAGTCCACTTTACAGCTCAAAGGAGAGCTTGGGTTAAGGGATGGGGCAGCTGGGACTTGGCTCTGCCCCTTCCCAATGTCAATGTCCCTGGAATGTGAAGTCACAACTCATTTCAATGCCATGAACAATCCTGGGACAGCTCACACTGTCACAAAATTGTCTCTGTGCACCAGCAAGAGGGTTTTGCTCACTGTGAAGTCTCCATTGCTCTCTTACACAAACCAAGGTCTTCTGAAGGACCGAGCAGCCCCTTGGCAGCAGTGTCACAGCCCATGATCCTTCCTGCGGACACGGAAGCTTCACATGGATGCTTGCATGGGAACTGACCTTTCCTAAAGCTGAATTTAGAATCTGTATTTAGTGTAAATGCATAAAAAGAAGACAGCCTTCCTTCCTTGGGTGGGACTCTTTCCCTTCCAGCCACATGCCTTTGTGTGCCCATGGGTATTAATGTTGACAAGAGATAATATCCCCAAAACCAGCGGCTGACATCAGAGCTGCATAATTTCCCTGCTGGCCTGCAGTAAACACAGGCACTTTGGAAGGTGAAATGCCAGAATTTCCAAGTTCCTTAACTTCCAGTCACATTCCCCACTGATTAGATGATTTCCAGGGTGATGACATAGGTGTGTGGGCTGCTTTTCTGGGCTGAGGTGGCACCACTTGAGGGTTCTGAACTCATCACTGAGCACTGTGCAAGCCCAGGAGCTGGAAGGGGGTGATGCTGAAGAGAGCCACCCCTAAAATATCTGAGATCAGCAGATGTGAAGGAGAGTGTTTGTCATATGTGAAAACAAGGTATTTGAACACTTCTGAGGGCTCCTGATGGGCTTTTTGGAGCTTGTGTCACATTTATGGTTCAGTCGCCTTTGCTGAGGCATTCTGCTCATGTGGCTGGATGGAAAGATGTAATCCCAGCTGTAATCCACCAGGAAAGAGCTCCACAATCTGCCCACCTGCAGGTATCTCTGCCTTCAGAGACATCCTCTGTGTCAGGGCTCTGAGGGCATGAATAAGCCTTAATGGCCAGAACCAGCTTCACCTGCAGTCTCCACCCCACCTATGGGTCCTGGAGCTCTATTTAAACTCAGCCTGGGGCAGGCAGAGTTGTACAGGGAGAGTGTGAGTCTTGGGTTTGCCCATTAGCTGGTGTTTGTTTTTATTTTTGTTTCTTTCTCTTTTTTTAGTGCGTATGCTGTCTTGAGACTTTGTTTTCAGTTCTCTTGGATGCCTTCCATCCTTGACTGAAGTACAAGAGCCTGCACAGCCCCCTGGCCCTCATTTGCTGGCCACACCCAGCTCTGTGCCAGCATCTCCAGGCAGGAGATGTGTGTGCACATCTTCCTGTGTGCAGGAAGCAGGTGTGGGGTTTGGGCTGAGGAGCCAATGGACACCTTTGGGTGTCCCAAGGTAGGAGATGGCACAGTGGGAGATGGATCCACTGCCTGTGGGGTTTGGAACTGGGTGACCTTTAAGGTCCCTTCCCACCCAGACCATTCTATGGTTCTGTGTTGTTCCTGGGGCTCCCTCAGGCTCCCAATCCCTCTGCCCTGCTTGTGCCAACATCTCACATCAAGATCCTGGTAAGGTGTTTTCTTCTTCAGCATCCCAAGTGCTGTAATATCCAGCTGCTGGCTCTGCTCTGTGAGTGACAGCTGTGTGGGCCCGTGTCCCAAAATGAGTGAGGAGCCAAGGGAGGCTGGCCAGAAAATTGTCTCTGTGCTCTGCAGAGTGGGATCACAAGTGCTGTAACTTGGCCAAGTGCCACCCAGAGCTGAACCAGGGCCATGCTCCTGTCACCAGCTGGCCCTGGCACAGCTGGCAGGTGCCCCTGGGCTTTCCCAGGGTGGTGGTTTTGGTTCAGGGTTTGTAATGTCAGCCAGCACAGCTACACTTTGCTTGCTCTGGGGTTGAGTTCCGGAGAGGGGCACACAGCTCAGCCTGGAGCTGCTGGGTATGAGCACTGAGGAGCCAGAGCTTTGCAGTGGGGCAGTCAGCAAATCCCAGGGGTTAAGGGTAATGGGATGGGTGTCTGACAGCCTTGTCCAAATGCTCCTTGAGCTTTGTCAGGCTTGGGGCTGTGGCCACTTCCACGTGGAGCCTGTTCCAGTGCCCAACCACCCTCTGGGTGAAGAACCTTTTCCTGATCCCAGCTGGATTTCCCTGACACAGCTTCATACTGTTCCCTCAGGTCCTGTCCCTGGTCATAGGGAGCAGAGATCAGTGCCTGCCCTGCTGCATCTCCTTGTGAGGAAGCTGAAAACCACAATGAGATTTCACCTCAATCTTCTTTTCTCCAGGCTGGATAAGCCAAGTCCCCTCAGCCTCTCCTCATATGGTCCTTCAGGGTCTTTATGGCCCTCTTTTGGATGCCCTCTAGTACCTGTATAACTTTATATATTTCTATATTCATGTCCTGCCTTTCAAGCCTGTAAAAGCCTTCCTAGATCCCCCCTCTCACTCTTCTAACACCACTGAGGGTGCTGTCCTTCACGCACACCTCCCCTCCTATTTCAGGTGACCTGGCGTCACAGTTGGAGAGGTGGCTGCAGAATTTGCATCTGACATGCACTGGCTTGAAGAGGGAAAGCAGCTGTCCTTATGTTTGATGTCCCATCCCTCACATGTGGCACTGTCCCTCAAACTCCTTGCAAACCCACAGACCCTGATTTCCTATGGCATAATTCAGATTTAGTCCTAGAGCTGATTTGTCCCAGCAAGATCCTGCAGGGACAAGTGTGTGAACTTGTGTGCCTGAGTACCCGGGGTGAGGAGGGGAATTTCACCAAGTCTAGGTTCTTGCACCCACAATTTTAAAGTCAGAATCTTTGTTTTACCTCAGTGTACATTTTTCTTTCCCTCTATGTGAGTACTCTGGCTGAAATCAGAGCTGAAACAAATCTGCAGTAGGGAATTTATTTCATAGAATCGCAGAATAGTTTGGGTTGGAAGGGACCAAAAAGACCATTTTGGTCCAGCCTCCTGCCATGGCAGGGACACAGATTAACAACAGGTTGCAAATAAAACCTTTTCTGTATTTTCTAGACTGAATTTTTTTCCCCCAGCTGCCTACTGGGACATATCTTCCTCTCCTTACTGGTCTGAAGAAACTTGCTGCTCCCTGGCCAGCAGGAGCAGGGAGGTAATTTTTCCCCTGTACTTGGCACTGGTGAAGCCACACCTTGAGTCCTGTGTCCAGTTCTGGGTCCCTCAGTTTAGGAAGGACTTTGAGATGCTGGAATGTGTCCAGGGAAAGGCAACAAGGCTGGTGAGTGGTTTGGAACACAAGCCCTGTGAGGAATAACTGAGGGAGTTGGGTTTACCTGGAGAAAAGGAGACTCAGAGGTGACCTTATTGCTCCCTGAAGGGTCATTTTTGGAATACAAAACGCAGAAAGCTCTCAGAATGTTGGGGCTGTGGCTCAAAGCTTAGAATGAAATACAGGGTTTGATTTAAGACTGTGGGAAAGGCTCCTAAAGTTACATACTAGAAGCAAAAATGTAGATTTGTAGTTTAAGTAGAAACATGTTAAGTACTGGAAAGTTTAGAGTTTAAAGTTTAAGAAATAGAGGTAGTTATAATAGCAATAAGAAGCTTTAGAGTGTAGTATTGTAAGCTCTGTATGACTTTCTGATTGGCGAAGAGATCCTGCACTGCAGCAAAATGTATAAAACAAAATGATTAACTGTGGGGTTAAAAACATAAATAACCTTTGTGGCAGTATTTTTTTTTGGTTAATAAATCATTAAAAGGTTCTGTAACTACAGGTCTTGTGACCTGAACCATGCAGTGAAGATCTGAGCTGAGCTCATCCTTCCTGCCTATGCAGAAGAAAAGAAAAATAAATCACACCATCTAAAGCAACTCAGAAGTCCCATCTCTAATTTATAAAATTCCTGACAGGTGGTTGTAGTCAGGTGGGGTTGGTCTCTTTCTGCAGGCAGCAACTGACAGAACAAGAGGACACAGGCTCAAGCTCTGCCAAGGGAAATATAGGCTGAATTTTAGGAAAAAAAATTTAATGGAAGGAGTGATAAAGTACTGGGGAGGAGTCACCATCCCTGGATGTGTTTAAAAAACAGACTGGATGTGGCACTTGCTGCCATGGTCTAGTTGAGGTGTTAGGGCATGGGCTGGACTTGATGATCTTGGAGGTCTCTTTCAACCTGGTGATTCTGTGATTCAAACCACATTTTGGAACCTCTTGCTTTTCTGGGAGCCAGTTTTCCCTGATATCCAATCTAAACCTCCCTGGCACAACTTCAGGCTGTTCCCTTTCCTCTTGTCCCTGTTCCCTGGGAGCACAGCCCGACCCCCCCTGGCTGTCCCCTCCTGTCAGGGGTTGTGCAGAGCCACAAGGGCCCCCCTGAGCCTCCTTTGCTCCAGGCTGAGCCCCTTTCCCAGCTCCGTTCCCTTCCCTGGACATGCTCCAGCCCCTCAGTGTGATCTTCATGTTCTCAGCTGGTGATGCTTTCTGTGCCCTGGAGCATGAGGGCTGTGAGATGCTGCAGCTGCCTCAGAGCTGGAGTGACAGCAGATGCTGCTTGTGGAGACATCAAAATATTTAATCCTTTGTTGGAAATGATCATCTGTGGTGTCATTGCGAAGGTGGGGACCAAAGGAACACAACAAATGTGTCAAAACAAAACCAGAGATGAAGGGGAAGCGGCTTGCAGAGGATAATTAGCAAACAAAGCATAGAGATCTTCTAATCTCTGGAAATTCCCTGTACTGTAAAACATCACCAGCTGGAAGCCAGGGGCTATTGAATTTCTCACCTCACCTCTGCTCCTTTCCTTTGGGAGAGAAAAGGGCTCCCTACTCCTGTAGGCCAGGAAAAGCAGTGCTGGGGTTTGGCATGTGCCTTCTGGGGTGTTTACTTTAGAAGCCTTAAAATACTATGGGTTTCTCTTTTTCCCTTATTGATTCCCTTTGTGTGAATTCTGTATTTCCTTGCCAGGCTGCAGCGGGCACAGGGTCCTCCTTGCTGGCAAGTGTCTCATCCCACACTTTATCAATCACACTTGATCAAATGTCCTGCCTCTTCATGTGTGCCTGTCTCATCCTCATATTATTTTCTCTGCATAAAGGGTGCTGGCAGCACTTTAACACAGGTTTTGTATTGGGTGTGGAGCAAGACTGTCCCCAACAGTGCCCACACCTGCATGTGGGGCTTTAATTCCAGAATATCCTTCTGCCCTGAGCAGACACTGCTAAAATAATTTTTCTCTGGAATTCAGATTGGGATTTAACTGCTGCCCTCCTGGATGGGCACCTTTCCTGAACTGGAAGGGGGTAGAAGACAGGGAATACTAAACCAGCATATTTTCTTTCCTTTTAGAGGTAAGTTGAGGCATTTAGCAGTTTTAGGGGATTTTTTCCCTGCCTGTGGGATTCTTAGCCATTATGGAGAGGGCCTCTAAAATTACTACAGGTCACAGTAGATTTTGGGTCTTGATCTGTCCCTTTGTGTCCTGAGCAAGGGATATCAGGAAGAAAATCTCAGTGTCCTCAATCTGTGCATGTTCCAGCACTGTTTTCCCTGTTTCAATATTTTGTTCCCTTTTCCAAGGGATGTGGCTGTTTTTTCAGGCACCTGTGGTAGCAGGGGACTGAACTGGGCTGTTTGTTTCAAGCAGCACAAACCAGTTCAACAAAAACCAGCCTGTGGGATAAACAGCCCCTATCTGCCTCCACAGCCTTGTTTGGGATGGGAACTGCTCCTTGAAGAGGAAGTTGGGATCATGCCATAGTAAAGTCTAAAGGGGGCATGGATGGAAATGGTTTCCATATCGAGGTCTCTCCAACTCTCCAACTTTGAGCTCTGGTATGATCCAAGAGGTCTGCATATGGCATCTGAGATCTGTCCTGCATAGGAGGTTCATTCCTTCCTCAACCAGTCTGAAAATTCCATTTAAACATGGGATGTTGGCCAGCAGGGGGGCTTTTCAAAGCCAGCTCCTCCTGCCTCTCTCCCTTTCTCAGTGCACAGACCTCTACAGCTCAGAGAAGTGAGGATTCACAGGAGATGATCCAGCTGGTGATCCAAACCTGGCTGTTTTCAGTGTGGGTCACACCTTCCTGATGCCCCTCTGGAAGCATGGCGTGCTGTGAGGATGGGCTCTGGGGCCCTTGCCCCTGGATGTTTGATCTCCTGCTGTCCAGGGAGGGACTGCCAGGTGCTTTCCTGTGCAGCTGGGGCTTTGTCTCTGCCTGTCCCAAAGCTGAGCCCTTCAGGATGGGTCTTCACATCTCCTTTCTCCTGTGGCTCACTGTCATGCATTGCAGTGCAAAATGTAACAAAATCTCTGTATTCTATCACCATCTGATCAAACTGGGGTGTGTGGGTGTAATTGTCTGTCAATGCCCAACTGTCAATAAACCTGCTGGGGCAGTTTTCTGATCTCTTCCACAACCCAGCCTCCCTCCAGGCAGAGATCTTCTGCTGATGGGCCAGTGAAGTGTCACTGATAGAATTCCATCATCCCACAGGGAAATGCTCCAGACAGAGGGAGAAGCCAAGTATTCCTACCTGGATAAAAATCTGAGAGTTGGAACACCAAGGCAGCCTTTCCACTGGATTCCCAGAGGAAAACCAGGCTCCTCTATCATCACTGGACCTTCAGTGAAAAACTCCACTTTTCTCCAGGAGCATCACTTCAGCAGAGCCACATCTGCCACTGGGACTGCAGCCACCATGGAATGGCACTGCCACCAACACCCTGACCCACAGGGTGTCAGGTTGTGTTCTGACTCTGTCAGTGGGGTTTTTTTTGTTTGTTTGCCTTACTGCATGTGTTTTTTTGTTGTATTGTTTTAGTTCCCCTAATAAAGAACTGTTATTCCTATTCCCGTATCTTTGCCTGAGAGCTTTTTAATTCCAAAAGTTATAATAGTTGGGAGGGAGGGGGTATAAATTCTCCTGCCTTCCTTAGCAGACATCTGTCGTTCAAACCATTACAGTCACCCTGAACTGCTGGGAGTCCCCCAAGCCTGATGGCAGGACAGATGTCAAAGGAATAAAGTAGGTATTTATTAAAAAGGCCTTCCAAGGATACACCTTGGGCAGTACAACAGCCTGGCTGTGGCTCAACCCAAGGTGGACTCAGAGTCGTGACTTTCCACACTTTTATAAGTTTTGGTCCATTTACATATTGGGGTTAATTGCCCAATTCCAGCTTCATATTATGAACCCACATCCTCCCAGATTGCTCTCCTCAATTCAGTGCTATTTATACTTTTTGGGCCTGGACTTGCAGCAGTGTCCTTGATTCTTGTCCTTGACTAAACTGTGAGGAGAACTTGCTGACACTTCATATGAAGTTCAGAGTCACACACAGTGCCTAAGGCAGTACAGAATCTGAAAAATAGAAAAGCTAAAACTTAAGGCATCAACCCAGACTGTATGTCCCATTTAAGCATGGTGAAGCCACCACAGGCTAGGGAGGGTCCACAAATTGGGTTAGAAATTAGAGTGACTTTTTTTTTTTTTTTCCCCCTAGAAAAACAGGAGGTAGGGATGAAAATCTGAAGCCCTTCCCTCTGCAGCTCTGCTGGCTCAGCTGCTTGTGGATCTCAGCCATGGAGTTTATTTTGCTCAAGCAATTTTTGTGCAAGCCTTGGGAGGGAGCATCAGGGTCTGAGTGGGTGGGTTTGGTGGCCCAGGTCTCTCTTACTCCATTAGGTTGTGATTTAGGGGCAGGGATGCTCATAAATGTCCTGTAAGCAAATGTGGGTTAATGCTCCAGGGAATGTGTGAGCTGGTTGGAGGCAAGGCTCACCTCTCAACAGCAACTGGAAGTGATAGTGCTCACCATAACATCCTTTTCATGACACTAAAGGTCTGACTTTAAGCACTGAAGCCAAGAATATTAGTAGCTGAAGACTGTCCTTAAATTGCCTGTCAAGGACCTCTCTGGCTGCAGGTGTCAGGGAAGAACAGGATGTTTTTTGTACGCTCAGCACACTTGGTTTTACCCAAAGGAAAGGGCTGTGAGAGGCCTGGAGCAGAATCAAGACCTGTTTGCTCTGTCTGAGTCACCCCCTGTGAAGGAATCCTGTGAAGGGTGCTGAGCCCTGGCACAGGTTGCCCAGAGAAGCTGTGGCTGCCCCTGGATCCCTGGAAGTGTCCAAGGCCAGGTTAGACAGGGCTTGGAGCAACCTGGGCTAGTGGAAGATGTCCCTGCCCATGGCAGGGGATGGGAATGGGATGAGTTTTAAGTTCCCTTCCAACCCAACCCATTCTATGATTCTTACCTGAGATCTTCCACCAACCCTGCCCCTGTGTGAGCCAGACCTTGTTGCTGACTGCCCACTTTTCTTCTCCTGATTATGGATATTAAGAGCCTGGCTTTGAAAAGCAAAGCTTCCTGCTGGAAGGACAGCCTGGTGACCAAGGGCAGCCAAAACAAACACCTGGCAAGCTTCCCTGGCCAAGTTTCACACCCAGAATAAATCAAAATATCTTCCTTCCTGCTCAGGCAGCTCCCAAGGAGGTGTTTGCCCCTGCCACACACACTCTGTTCTTTCCAGGAGAAAACTAGCTTCCTCAGGAAAGTTCACACCATGAAACCTTTTATTTCAGACTGGCCCCCTTGACCAAGGTTCCACCAGAGACCTGGGAACAGGGAGGGCAGGTCTCTCTCCTGTGCTGACTTAGACTGGGAGGTCTGTGCATCTGTCATTAATTAGAGCTCCGCAGTGAAAAAAATATGGAAAAACCTCACAGACAGGTCAAGGTGAGGAGAAACATCTTCCCACCCCCCTCACTGATGGAGTTTCTTTGGGTTTATAGAGCCTGGTGTTTGGTTATTGCCCAAAAATTTGGAGTTGGTTGGGAATGACCACGTTCCCTCAGCCTGCCTCCTTTCTGCTGTCCTCTCTCCAAGCTTGCTGGTTGCAGAGGGGTACAGCTGCCCTGGTATGCCAGGGTAGATGGTCCTTGATTTCTTTGGGGTTTTTTTCCCCTTTAAAGAACCATTATTTGGAGGAAAGGGTGAGAACTATGGTTAGGAATTTAGATTTTGGAACAAATCCATTAGGAAATAATCCTCTGTGCTCCAATGGAGGAAAATCACACCATGTGCAAGACAGCAGGTGCCTCACCAATGCCTCCACCATCCCTCTGGCTTCTCTTGATGATCCCCATCCCACCCAGCTCACTCCAGCTGCTGAAGTGTGAGTGCCAAGGGCTCCTTGATGGTACCTGGGATGTCCTGGCTGTTCCCTGGTTGCTGGCTCACTGTTGGTGGTCAGGCAGGTGTCTCAGATGCCCACAAACCTGTGGAGATGGAAAAAGTCTGGCAGGACTTCTTAGCTGGGAAAGAAAAGGGGAAACACAGCAGGTCCATCAATCCAGCGTGACATGGAGGGGTGGGAGGGATCAACTTGTTCATCCAGAAGTGATTTCTCAAAGGAATTTCTGGCTGAAGTTTAGGGAGGATTCTTCCTACACCAGCACTGTGTCTGCATTTTGCATTGCTGGGGAGGATTCCACGTGCTGGTGGAATAGCAAAGGAATCCCCTGGCTCAGCTTTCCATCATGAAAAATGATTTCCCAAAAGTGCCCTCATAAACATTTCCAGGCAGCAACCTCTTTATCAGCCCAGTCAAACTTCAAAGAAAGAGGAAGACACAGCTGATGCAATGAAATTTTTTTGACAGACTCTGCACTTGGACAAGAAGCATCCTATTGTGTCCCCTTGGAAGAGGGGTAACTGCTGCTCCAGGAGCACAGGGGCAGCATCCTGCTGCATTTACAGCATTTTCACATCCTCAGGAGAAAGTTCACACAAGGCTGCCCTGTGATGTGACAGAGGAGGAGGAGGGTTTTTATCCTGCTGCTTCTTCTTTTGTCAAGTCTTTCTCCTGAATGACCTGGTGACATAAGATCTTATATTTGGAATTACCTTAAGAGCTGCTTTCATCTTCCCTTTGCTCCATGGGGAGTGAGACAGCAATTCCATAGGAAATCTCTTTTAGGATCACTTTCCTGTCAACAGCAACAGTAGAAAGCATTGAGGAGGAATATGTTGGTTTTTTTTTTTTTTTTAATCTGGCAAATTTTTCTCCATTTTAAAACACAGTATTCTTTGCCCTAGCCATTAGCTTAAGTGATTAACTAACTTATTGTCAATGATTTCTGACTCCTCTTAAGATATTCCCAGGGTTATTGGACTGACATCATCAAATTGCTCCACTTAGGAGCAGGCAGAGCCAGCAGAGAAGCAATCCTGAGGAGCTGTGACTGTTCCAGGCAGGGTTTGCTGGGATGTCAATGCTGTGAAATGCAGAGGCTGAGTTTTCTCACCCATGGACCAACCTCTGGTGGTGGAGCATGAACTTGTGCTCCAACAATTTTAGATGCCTCCAGGAGCTGACAGCCCTCAGGCTATGAGAGAAGAGTGAAGCATCCTAAAATTGGCTCCTCCTCACACTCCTGACAGGGGGCTCTGTAGCTGCTGTGAAAAGCAGAACTTGCTTTTCATTTAGCATTCCAAATCTCTCTGTCCCTCTGGGTCTCCTGCCCTGTCCAGGATCATGAATCTCTCCTGTAGGCACATCTCCACTCTGCAGCTGTGGGACACATCCCTCTCCCATCTCTGCAGCTCTTCCTCTGGGCTGGCATCTCTGATCTGAGCAGTTCCTGTGCTTCCAGATCAACCTAATTTTCTGGGGGGCAAGTCCTACTTCCTCCCTTTTCCTTAGTGGCCACAGTCTGCAGGCAGGAGAAGATTCTGGAAAAAGAAGTTGAGGGCTATGCAAATGTCATGGGTTGCAGAGCAAAATGTAACCAAACCTCTGTTTTCTATCACCATCTGATCAAACTGGGGTGTGTGGGTGTAATTGTCTGTCAATGCCCAACTGTCAATAAACCTGCTGGGGCAGTTTTCTGATCTCTTCCACAACCCAGTCTCCCTCCAGGGAGAGATCTTCTGCTAATGGGCCATTGAGTGTCACTGAGAGAATTCCATCATCCCACTGGGAAATGCTCCAGCCAGGAGGAGGAGCCAAGTATTCCTACCTGGATAAAAATGTGGGAGTTGGAACACCAAGGCAGCCTTTTCCACTGGATTCTCAAAGGCAGACCAGGCCCATCTCTCACCACTGAACCTTCAGTGAAAAACTCTACTTTTCTCAAGGAGCATCACTTCAGCAGAGCCACATCTGCCACTGGGACTGCAGCCACCATGGGATGGCACTGCCACCAACACCCTGACCCACAGGGGGTCAGGTTGGATCCTGACTCTGTCAGTGGGGTTTGTTTGTTTGTCTTACTGCATGTGTTTTTGTTTTCTTGTTCATTTTAGTTCCCCTAGTAAAGAACTGTTATTCCTATTCCCATATCTTTACCTGAAAGCCCCTTAATTCCAAAATTTATAATTGGGAAGGAGGGGATTTAAATTCTCCATTCCAAGGGAGGCTCCTGCCTTCCTTAGCAGACACCTGTCGTTCAAACCACGACAGCAAAGCTTTGGGAATGTGGATTCCAGGTCACACTGAGTACAGCTCTGCTCTACAAACCCAGAGCTTTGCTGTCCTGCTCCCACCCGGAGCTGCTCGGCTGTGGTGGCACAGCCCAGCCCTCAAACAGGATGCCAGTTATTTTCTTTTTAGGGTGGACACCCTAGTCAAAACAAACCTTCTGAGATAAACCCTGCTGCCATTCACCCCTGGGTCACTGCTTCACACAGCATGAGATTACTGGGTCCAACCTGGCCATGGCTGGGAGATGACCCCAACACGGGCACGTCCAGCTGCTGTCGGGTGGTGGCTCCTCCGTGTGCCTGGTGGGTGGACACCTGCCTTGTACCTCCACTCCATCCTCAGGGCTGCCAGGAAGCTGCTGGCATTGCTGCCAGTCCCTGAGGAGGAATTAAGGTGTGACTGGGTGACAGCCTCCATGTCCCCCTGCCTCCCCTCTGGGCTGTTCCTGCCACAGCTGGACCCTCCTGGCATCACCTCACTCCCTGTTAAACACATCTTGAACCAGCCGTGCCTCTGTGCAGCTCCATCCTCATGGCAGAGCCTGGGGGACACATTTTTAATTTACCACTGATCCATTCCAGCCACTTTGTGCCTCAGTTTCTCCACATGTGATTTGGAGGTGGAGGTTTTCACCCCTCTGATCCTCAGCCTCCTGCTGGGTCACACACCCTGCCAAGCACATCAGGGGGCTTGGATTTCCTTGGGGACAAGGATTGTCACCACTAGGACAATGGTGGCTCCTCCTGGGGTGGGCAACAAGCCAGCAGCTCCTTTTTCTCACCTTCCCACTGCCAATCCCCGTGTTTGCCAACTCAGGAGGTGTCTGGCATTCCCCAGTCTCCAAGGGCCAAGAATGCAAATAAAATTGATAAAATGCTTTGGTTTGGGAGATGCCATGGAGATTTACACTCCAACTGAGTCTGAAGGCAGAGTGTGCAGTGGTTAATGCAACACCCCCAAAATAAACCAGGAAAAAGCTCTTTTGATACCCCCTGCCCAGGATTTCTGCTCATCTGATCTGGGAATGGTCCCAGTGAGGGTTGTGAACACTGAGACACTGAGGGAGATGCCAGAGGATCTTCCTGCACTCCCTGATGCAGTGAAGGCTTTTGTTTGGTCTTGAGTAAGCCCGTCATTTTTTTTCTCTAAAAATACCCCCAAAGGATGGAAAATAAACCAAAAAACTTGGAGTTGGTCTGGAGCCTGTTCACATGGGGAGTGGAAGTGTCCTGAGACCTGCTGGCCTCCAGGTGTGGTGGGTCTCCTCCTCCCAGGACCTGGGACATCTGCAGATGTTCCAGGTGTCACCGAGCATTTTGTGTGTCACCGGGGAGCCAGCTGTCCATCCCAGAGACCGTGTTTTGTCCAAAACCCACGCCACCGCCTCCCCATGGCTGAAAAGACAGTTTGGGTCAGGCTGGAAGCAGCAGCAGCAGCAGAGGGAGCTGGTCGGCCGGCGGATGCTGGAAAACTGGATGCTCAGAAGGTGCTCTGGTTTCACTGAGAGTGCTTCAGGAGCTGGCTTGCAAACACTGCTCCCTGCAGCCGTGGTGACCGGGAAAATGACCTTCTGTCCCCGCAAACCCGCCCGGGAGCTGCGGGGAGGCGACAGATGCCGGGCTCAGCTCCACCAGAACGAGAAATGCGTCAGCAGAGCCTGTGCTGGGGAAATAACCCCTGCCTCCTGAAGGGCAGCCTTGGATAAATCCCACCGCTCCAAACTGGCTGAGTTTCCCAGAAAATGGGATTTTGTCTCTGCTGCAAGAGAGGGCTGCCTAAACTCCTCCGGAGTGAACTTTTTTCCTACTTCATTTGAAAGAGCATTTCAGTTAAAGATGCCTCCTTTTCAAATAAAATCCTCTCAGATTATCCCCTCAGGAAGCAGATTTTGGCAGGAATTTTCATGTCACTGAAGCTTGCTTTGATTTTATTTCTATTGTGGTTTTGGATTTTTTTTATTTATTCTTTTTTTTAATAATCACTTATTTTAAATTATGGAGCAGAAGGCCGGCTCCACAATTTAGAAAAATGCTTGTTTATTCGGGGGGGGGGAAAAAAAGAAATCAGTCCCCTGGCTCTGCTGTAAATGAGAATGATCTTGGCAACTTTATAACACATCAATAATTGATAGTCCATTAAAGTTTAGGTCCCAAAATTAATGATTTGGCCAAGGGATTTTGGATACTTTAGGGCTTGGGTTTGAATGTGTCCTTGCCCTGCCTTTGCTTGCCATGATTTCTTGAGAACTGCTCCATCTCCCAGTGGGCTCTTGGGAGGATTTGTCTGCTGGAGATGCTCAGGGGTCTCTAGAGCTCCCAGCTGGGCAGCAGGACCATGTGTCAAGGGCATCCCCCTGGTCAGGTCCCTGCTGTGGTGTCACCCCCTGTCCTGTGGTGTCCCCCAGCTGCCCCATCTCCTGTGGTTTGGCAGAGAGGTTCCCAGGGTGGAATTTTCTTGGCTGTGGAGGCTGATGGAAAACTCCTGTCTGCTCTCTATTTCCAGCACACCTCTCACAATTTCTGCACTTCAAGGGAGAACTTCTCACCTGCTTAAACTTGACTCCCTTTTTTGGCTTTAAATATTGAGAGCAGATCAATATCTCAGGTGAAGATGAGTGTGATTTTCTATGAGCTGCATCACGCTCTTCCCCCTCTCCTCTCTTTATTCCCACTACAAGCTCATTAAGTCGTGCCACAGGCAGAGCTCCATCAAAGGCTGTAACTGCTGTGGATGTTTCCTGAAGTGCCTCGTTCAGAGCATGATGAGGTTTGAGTGCTTCTCCTAATGCAGGCACAATCCAGAGTTACTGGTGTGCTCTTAGCTAATAAACCTTCAGCTGCAGCCCAGAATAGCAAACTCTGTAATCATAGAAAATTGCTTTCTGATGGGTGAAAATGCACGAGCCTGGGGTGGAGATCTGCTTCCCTCCCCCTTTTTCCTCCTTTCTTAAGGCACTGAGTAGGAAGATGGAGAGGGGAAAGGGAGGCAGAAGTATCCATCCTCCCCCTCACTGTCATGATGGTTCTTTTGGTGTAACCTCTGGTTATCATTGCAAATTGACATTTTAGGATGAATGGAAGGTGACCCCTCCAGGCCACTGTGAAAGCTTCCCCTTCATCCAGGAGATTGCTGAACCTTCCATGGTGGTGGCAGGTTCATTTTTCTCTGGAAAAAGGTGAATGCTCAGAATCCCAAGGAGAGGAAACCTGCACCACCAGGGAAGGGATGGTCTGTGAGCCTGGTGGGGTTCATCCGTGGTGTCTGAAGCATCTGTGTTTCACCGGGGAGCTTCAGAGTGACCTGAGAGAGCTTGAGTTCATCCCAGCCAGAGACATGCCTCAGGATAACACCAGACCTTGGCTGGAGATGGGGGAAGAGCTTTTCTGGTGGGTGGGAAGTACTCGAGTGCTTCCAGCTGGGAGGGTGGTCTGTAAGAGGCAGCGAGGGAAGGAGCTGCTTGTGCTGTAGAGAAATGCCTTGGGTGCACACCTGGGCCTGCATGAGTCAAATGTGGCTCAGCAGGTGACAAAATGCCAAGGGTCTAAGGGTAGGAAAGGTCCCCTCTCACTGCCAGGGCAGGAACATCCCCCTCCATACCCTCCTTGGGGGGTTTAGGGCTCAGTGAGGCAGTGCAGGGAGCTCCTGTCAGCAGGCACTGCAGGACACTGAGCCCTCTCCGTGGAGAATTGCAGGACCAGGAGCACAGTGGGGTCATTCCCTCACGTGCAGAGCAGGAGGCACTCCCTGGAAAGGGACAGGGTTATTCTGATGTCAGCCAGGGTGACTGTGGGGTGAGGGCCAGGATGTTCCCTTGCTGGAGCCTGGCCTGGCTGAGGTCGGGTTTCCAGGAAGGATAATGTCCCTGGAGACATCTGATGCACTGTGGTGCAGTGACAGCCTCGGAGGGATGATAAACACAGCACATGCAACACAGGCACGTGGCACTGAGGGAGGATGCCCAGCAGCCACAACTCACTGTCTTTGCAGCTCCAAAGTTGAACTCAGACTTCAAATTCAGTGGGAAAAAGAAATCCCAAACCTTAGATCCGCATTTCCCTCTGTGAGGTTTGGCCTTAATTAGGGTTTCTGTGTTCCTTCTGAATTATTCATGAATAATTATTTTTCTTGGTGCAGACTGGTTTTGGTTATCCTGCTTCACCTCAGGCTGGCTCGTCTAATTAATTGACACCTATGAGAATATGAGGCACAAAAATCCCTCGGAGCCCTTTCAGGAACTTCATATCTAAATTCAAAGACTACTCAAGGACTGAGGCTCTGGCTACTAAATATTAATACTCATAAAGTAATATTTATCCTTATCCTCTTTCACTACTCCCCTTTCCTTCCTTTATGCTTCTCCTTCAGTAAATCAAGATGAGACCGCCAATTGGCATCACCAAAAACCTTCCTGGGGCAGCCTTCTTTGTAGCTTAGCTGGAATAAGTTGTTATCTGTATTTCTAAGCACCTGATGAGCTTCACTGCAGGAATGAAGGTGCTCTCCCAGTTGGTTTCTGGGTGAAAGGAGGAAAGGATAGTCTGGAACACATGTGCCAGGAATGGGAACAGAGCTCAACCGAAATCACCAAATCACCCTCCACGGGGACCATGACTGGAATCATGGAATTTTCTGAGCTGGAAGGGACCCACAAGGACCATTGAGTCCAACCCTGGCCCTGCTCAGGTGAATCCCAGCAATCCCACCCTGTGCCTGAATGTGTTGTCCAAATATTTTTTAACTCTCTCAGGCTTGGGGCCATGACCATTCCCTGGGGAGCTTATTCAGTGCCCAACCACTCTCCCTGTGGGGAAACTTTTCCTAATATCCCACTAACCCTTCCCTGACACATCTCCAGCTATTCTTGTCACTGGTCACCAGAGAGCTCCAAGCCAGGAGGTCACCACTGAACCTCAAGGTTGTAGAAGGCTGTGCATGGCTGAGGGTTGTCCTCATTTTGTGTGTGCCTTGTGCCATTGAGTGGTGGCCATGGATGCCCTCAGAAGACACCAGGGGATGTCTGGCAGAGGCAGCACCAGGCCATCCATGCCTTCCCCTGGTGCTGGTCCACCAAGGAGATGAGTTTTGATGGCATGGCAGTGTTTCCAGGCCATGTGTTTTGTCTTCCTTCCAAGGCAGAGCCATCAAGGCTGAGAGCTGCAATCTGTGGGAAAGGGCAGTAGATCCAAGGATGAGTTGATGAGGTGTCAGATGGAGGTCAGGGCTAGCTGGAAGGGAGTGTTTCTTTCCCACCATGGCTGCTGAGATGCTTGGGGGAATTGCAGAGGACACAGAAGCTGTGGGATGACGCGATGGTCTGAGGGCAGAGGTCTGGGACAAGGGGAAAGTCTCCAGTGGCTACAACTCCACCCACAGCCTGTGTCTGCCTCTCTCCCTCTCGCTGTGTTTGGGCTGGAAAAAAACCTTGAGTGCAAAAGGACCCTCTCAGCACCCTGCCAAGATCAGGGAGGGTCTGGGCCAGGACAGCAGCTGTGTCATGGGGCCATTCCCACAATGATGATGTCCAGCATGGGAAGGTGTTTGGGTCCTGGAGGGGGTTCCTTGGGTCTCCAAGCTGAATGACAGGCCTAGCCAGGACCAGCAGGAGCTCTGTCTGCAAGAGCTCTAGCTGCTTCAGCCCTCTGAGCAGCGAAAGAGTAAACAATGAAATGAAATAGGCACAAACAAGCACAGAGACCAGAATTCAAGGCTCTTCGGCGCTTCTGGCCTGGGATTTGCAACAAAACCTTTTCTCATCCGGCTTTGAAAAGGAAACCCACACAAGCTCCTTTTGCTATTCAGCCCAAACACAGGGCTGCTACTCATTTGAGCTCTCTGAATGTTCCCTCAGCTCCCGGGCTCCTTGGGCTGTGCCAAGAGCACAAACACTGAGGCCACAGGCTGTAGGTGGGCAGGAAACATCAACAGTACAGCAAAGCATTTTCCAGAACAGGGTAATCAGGGCACATCCCAACACTCTCATCCCATTTCTTGCTGTGGAAAATGGGGAAAAGTGGTTGGGAGGACATCCTGGAGGCTGCTTGGTTTCCTCCTGTCATTGCTGTTAGGGCTTTGACTTGGTTTGTTCATCCTTGTTCTGTTTCAGCAGGAGCTGGACCACCACTGAAACTTTTCACCTGGGCCATCAGACATGGGCTGGGGGCTTGGCCAAAGCAGCTCCACAGCCCAGCTCTTTGGAAATTGCCCACTGCTGTATGTGCTGTCTTCATCTACCAGGGAGCGTGGCTTCTTTGGGGGAAGGCATGGCACTGGGATCCTCTCCTTGGGATGCACAGATTAGTTGTGCCTCAGTTTCCTTTCAGCCTCAATTGCTGCCTTACTGGGCTGCTGCACATTTCATGAACTGATCTAGTGGAGGAAACACTGAAATTAGGCTCAGCCTAATGCTGAGTGCTAGCGCTGATTTGCTCCAAAACTAGGTGAGGTTTTCAGCTCCCCTGCATGCCCTGGGGAGGTTGTGCTGCCTGGGCTCCCCCCAGGGATGAAGCAATGGAGTGGTGTCTCCTGGATCATCTGGGACCATGGCAGAAAAAGAAATGGGATTTTACACATTGCCTGTGTATTCTGTTTTGCTCAGAAGGAGAAGATTTTGGCCCGTCTTCCTTCAGGAACTCCTGGATGCAGCTCCAGAAACCCTTCCTGGATGCTTTGAGTTTTAGCACAGCTTGTCCTCCTGGCTGGGTTCAAGGAGAAAGTATCAGGTTGTCATCTGTGCTCTTCCTTTTCTTTGTTCCTGGAGTCTCTGTGCTTTCCCTTTTGATATGAGACAGGGGCTCCAACACTCCTTTTGCCTTCCAGGAAACCTGTGATCTTCTCAGAGGTGTTGCCACATAGGGATGAAATCATCCACAGTGGTGTTTCTCCCAGCACTGAGGATTTTGCTCTGTTTTCTACTACAAACCAAGCTCCAGGTATCTTCACTTCTCCTTGTCCTGGCTCATCCCAAGGAAATTCCCTCAGAAAACCCCTCCTGCCCCATAAATGCATTTTCTTTTGGTCCCTGCCTCTGCCAGGTATCGCCACCTTACAGCACTGGTGCCAGTGCTGCTTACATGTGATTTTAAATCCCATCTTAACTAACAACACAGGGATTTGAATTTCCAGCTTGTGAGCATGGATCATGCTAGGAGGGCTGGTCATGCCAGGAAATTCCTTGAATTTTCTTGGGCAGTTTGCTCCTCTGTGCCTCCTTGCTGGAATGGGCTCTGACACAGCTTTTGTTTGCTGCAGCTGCTGGAGAACAGAGAAATCATGGTTCCTCTCCTCCATGGGCGAAGCTCATTGTTTTGGAAGGAGAGCTGGCATTTTTAGAAACCTGCTGAATCAGCATCCTGGATCCCAGAGTTCTCCTGGGCCAAAGCCCAGTGGATGGAAGTGGATGCTGATGTTTAGGTAGCTGAGTCCTACCTCTAGATTCCAGGTAGTGAGGTTTCCACCTGTGAACTGAACCCCATTCCTGCTCCTGACTCCAAAGGACTTTGCCCACTCCAAGCCCTGAAAAAGAGGAATCATTTCATGGGCTTGCTGACACATCTTGAGAGGCTTTTCCTACCTGTCATAGTGCAGGTGACCCATCCCTAGTGCCATTGCCTTCTAGATGACCTTCAGCTCATTCACAAGATGGAAACCTCTGTCATCCCAGGAGGTGCCAATTCCTGTCCTGGTAGAGGTGTTTGGACAGTGATGGAGGGGAAAGATAAGCAGCACCATGTGCCCTTGTGATGTCTCCACGCAGAGGGGGCATCAAGAAGTGAAAATCCACTTAAGATGCTTGGGGGGCTTGTTTCATTCATTGGCTCCCTTTGGCAGCTGGAGTAAGCTTGTCAGGGATAACAATGATAATAAATGTTGCTAAGCAATAAGTGATTCCAAATCAGTTTTATCAGATCAGCCCTGTGGGGAGGAATCTGAGCAGGAAAGAGCAGCAGAAAACACCTGGTAGGGGGGATGGAAGACACAAACAGCCTATGCCACCTTGGGGACAAGCCTGTCCCTGTTGGGAGAGTGAGGACAGAGCCCAGATGGGCTATGGTTGTGCTGGTCCCAGTTACAGCACCATGGAGAAGTGCAGGGTGACCAGTCCATGCTGACCAGTCCTGAGTGATCCCCTGCCATGGGCAGTGCCAGCCCCTGTTCTCCTCACGGGATCGAGCTCTGGTGTTACCTTTGATGCCTTGGGAGGCTGACCTGGAACAGAGACCAGACACAGCAAAAGGATTTATTAAAAAGAGCAGGGATTTATTAAAAGGTCTCAATGGGCACACCTGGGCACTGCAAGAGCCCAGCTGGGCTACACCCAAAAATGGTCACAGAATGGACACTCAGTCACAAGGTCTCACACTTTTATAATTTCTGCTCCATCAGCATATTGGAGTTAATTGTCTAATTACAGCTTCAGGTTATGAAGCTCCTTGTTTTAGTCTCTTCACTTCCCCATTGTTTTTATTCTTGAGCCTGAAATTTGTATTGGTTGTCCTTGGTCCCAAGCTGGAAAAGGAATTGTTTTGTCCACCTACACTGTGAAGAGAGCTTAGTAGCACTTAATGTGAAACTTAAAACTACCCACTAAACCAGCACAGAATCTGAATAATATAAAAGCTAAAACTTAAGGCATCACCATGACCCTTCATGGATGAGAGGACAGAGAGCCTGCAAAAGGCAGAAGCCCAACAGACAGCACAGAGCTAGCGGATATCCAGAGGGGTTTTCCCGAGGAAACACAACACAGGAATTGATCTCTCCTGCTTTTCCGCTCTGCTCGGACAAGCCAGCCAGCTCTTCCCACTGCCACAAACTCACGCTGGATGTTCCCACCTCGTGGGGCAGGGAGAGCTCTGGGGGTCACACGCATGTCCTTGAGAGCTCTGTGATAGCCCAAAAGCTTTCCTGCCCTCTCCTGCACTGCCAGAACCCTCCAAGCTTCCAGCTTATGTCCCAGAGATCCTGCTGGAGGCTTGTTTAGCTGTGACAGAGATGTATCTGTGCTCACTGGCTCCTTTCTGTGCAGGTTATGGGGGCAGGAGCAAGGATGGTTCATGTGTCCTCATGCCCATCTGAGGCACATTCCCTGCTGCTGAGTCCCTTTCTCCATGCTCCATTTCCTGCTCTGATAGGTTCTGTCTCCAGCATGGGTGAGGTGCCAGGAAATCTCATGCTGGAATTGAGAACCCAGGGGAAGCATCAGAACAGCCTTTGCTGTGCCATGGATTGGTGTTGTGTGCCAGAGGAATTGGAGTTGGGAAAGGTCTGGAGAAGGATGGTGAGGAAGGTGGAAGCAGGGAGTTACATTCCCATGAGGAGTATCCAGGAAAGTACTCCTTGTCTGTGAAAGATGGCTGTGGGAGGACACAAGAGCAGTATAAAAACTCATGGATAGTCTGAAGAGTGTGGGTGAGGACTCTGCCTCATACAGGTCAAGAATTAGGGGTGATCACACAAAGCTGACAGGACAAACACTTTAAATTCCAGGAAATCCCAGAGATGGTTCCCCCACCTTGCTGGTGTTTCCATTACTTGCCAGCTATTAGAATGAGCCTGATGGTTGACAGGCATCCCATACAGCATCCACCTGGCTTGGAATTTCTCTTCCCAGTGGGAAATCCTTTGGGGATGGCTGCAGAGGACTCCACTGTCCCTTCACTGTGCCCTCTGCCCTGTGTCACTCCTCCTCCTCTGTCACAGTTTGGAGTGGGGCTCCAAAGTCTCTCCTCGCTGTCTGCAGTGACTCCTGGCTGCTGCTGCTGCTGGTGAGGGAGGAATCAACCCCACAGGGTTCCACTTGATCCTGAGTGAGGCAAGACACCCGAGTTCCTATCACCCCATGGCTGCTGACTTCCTTCTTGCCTTCCAGTTAAATTCCTGCTCTTCATTGCCCGCTCGCACAGGAGCATCGTGTGTGTTTTCCACCAGCACTCCAGGGTGTTTTGTCTGAAAACGTTTACACTCCTTTCCCTGGTTGATTTGGTACAGCTTTAGTTTTGGTCCCAACCCAGCACTTCACTGGGCAACCTTCATGTTTTCCTGGGGGCCAACACACATCGTGGGGGGAAGCTGCTTAAGTGACACCAAAGCTAAGTGGAGGCCAAGCCCTGGTTCCATGGGGTGCCCAAGTTGCCCTCACAGATCCTGGGGAGGGGAATGCTGTTCTCAGTGGGATAATGTTTTATCATCCTGAGGGAGTTCAGGTCATGAGAGCTCATCCCTGAGGAGCTGCACTGTGCCTTCCAGCCCAGCAAACTCTCTCCTGGGTGTTCACACCCACCTAATTTGACTGTACAGATATAGATGGGTTGATCTATATGGAGTTCTCCAGGAGAACTGGCAAAAATCCTGGAATAGTTTGGGCTGGAAAGGACCTTAAAGACCATCAAGTCAAATGGGCAGGGACGCCTTCCCCTAGAACAGGTTGCTGCAAGTCCTGCCCAACCTGGTCCTGGATACTTCTAGTCATGGGGCTCTCAACAGATAAATGTCACTGGATTCCACAAATCCACAGATTGATTCCATGAAAGTGTTTGAGGATCAGAATATTCCATTAAAAAAAAAAAAAAAAACAACAAAAACATGAAAGGAAGCGCACCTAAACAAACCTTGTGTTTTTTTTTCTCTGCTAAAAGCATTTGATCCCTACCTGGTCTCTTTGTGATGCTGGTGCCATGTGCTGACAAAGGCAAATGTTCTGCTGGGCCACAAATCATCAAATCAAAACTCATGTGAGCATTGTGGGTACCTTAATTTTTGTATTTTTTTTCTTACATTTTGAACACACAATCAGTGGACTCTTTCACTGAGCTGCTGCAGGAGGGAGCAAGAATTTTCCACAAAGGTTTCTTTGTGCTCCTGAGTCAACCTCTTCCCACAGAAGAATAAGCCATGGATGCTCACGTAGATGTCTCTGTGAAGGAGTGGTGGCCACTAGAGGGTGGCCATGCCATAGACAGCACTGCCCTTGGGGACAGTGACTTCTTGGGGCAGCTCCATGCATCCATGAACCTCATCAGGATGAGCTGGCTTCTGGCTTTGGGTGTGTGACCTGCCCTGGTACCACATTTCTGATCTGAGTGAGGCTTTGTACACTCTGGTGGCTGATGGACAGGCGAGTGTCAGAGGACGTGAAGAGGTGTCTGGATATCTGGGAAGGAAGAAGAGGAAAGGAGTGAGAACTGGGTGGTTGTTTAGGCAGGGCCATGAGTCTCCTGACCTCCCCAAGTCAGGGGCATCAAGGTGACATTTCCACCAGCTCAGAGCTGAAAGTGCCAGCTTTCTAAGCTCCAATTTTCATCTGCTTGCATCACAACCTGGCTTCACAGCCAGGCTAATGCAAACTCTGCCTTCTGGGTTATTGCTTGAAAGCCACAATGCTGTCAGGGAATGTGAAGAGCCTCCACCTCTCAGTTATTGCAGGTCTCTAGGTAGGACTTGTACTGCTGCCTGTGAATACATTGCATAACCTGAAGGACATAGTCCTTTGGTTGGGGGTGGCCATAGGCTAAGGCCATTGCTGAAAAGGGACAAAATAACTTCTCTCTTCAGTGCCTGGCTCTCTACAGGTCCCCCAGGCCATCCCACCAGCCTTGAACACTTCCCAGCCTCCACTTCCCCTCCTCTGCTCTCCTGCTGTGGGGTATCTTGTGATGGAGCTGATTTCCTCATTCATCCTCCCCCCGTTTTGGCTCACAACAGGAGCTCTCTGTTCCAAGGAGACTTTGGCAAATGAGCACATTTCTTCCTTTCCCTCCAACAGCCCTTTCCTGCCCTAGAACTGTCCCCACCATCTTCCTTGCTCCGTCACCTGATGCTCCCTTTTGTTTTGGCTCTCTTTTTGCTTACCCTTCCATTGGCTTCTGGTTCTGCTCCTCACAGCCCAAACACATTTTAATCTTTCCCATCTGAAACAACTCTCCCTCGGCTCTGATTTCCTCCCTGGTTGCCACTTCTGTGCACACACCATGCCAAGACCCAGCTCATGTTGTCACTAAAGCCTTGGCCGGTGTCTGACAAGACCTCATGGATTTTGGGTTGTACCCAGCATAGTTAATTTGTTCCTCCTGCACTTTCTTGAAGCCTGAGGACACCACTGGGTCTGCTGACACAGTGGATTTGTCCCCTTCTGCTTACACAGGTCTTATCCCAGCCTCTGCTGTGTCAAATCCTGACGGTGTTTGCTGTGCTGTGTCCATCCCACCCCTCTGCACACCCACAGCCCTGAACATCTGGAACCTTCCTCACTGCATGGATTCTCTGTGGCTGGCCACTGCCTTTCCCTGTGGAATAGCTGATCCCAGTTTCTGTTCAACCCATGGTGTCTGCAGCCTTCTTGCAGCCCAGGTGGGGAGAATTTCTTTTAATCATCTTCATTCTCCTTAAGTATCTTCTTAAAGCACTGCAACACTGGGATGGCAACAAGATGGAAGGTTTGGGAAGACCCAGAACTGTCTCTTTTGCTTCTTTATAATTGCTTTTATTCATATTGGTGTCTGCTGATGGTCTCTGGCCATATGAAGTTGAGTTGTGGACTTGTGGGGTTTTGAATGAACAGGAATTTGAATGAACCTGGAATGACAAAGTGAATTTAATCCAGACATCTCTTGCGGTGGAGTTGTGAAAGCAACAGCAATAAGTTTCGTTTCCTGGGGTGTCCCAGGCAAGCAGGTCATAGAATAGAGAATCATAGAATATTCCATGTTGGAAGAGACTCACAAGGATCGAGGAAGTCCAGCTCCTGACAGGCAAAGGTGTGGGATGTTGCCCAAAAGGATGTGAAGGGGCTGGGAGGTTTGTATGGCAGACAGGCTGTTATTGCCAGCCAGCACCAGCTGGTCCCAGACACGATCTGCTGGTGATTTTGTAGTTCAGTTTGAGCCTCTTAAAGGCTTCTCTGCATTCATGGAAGGGGCTCTCTGCAGAGGCAGTTGTGACACAATAACAATCAAAGTTTCCCAGGCAGAAAAAGCTTTTATTTCAACCTCATTTTCCCTTTTATACATTTTCACCAAAGGCATGCACTTCACTCATTGGCTAGTAAAAGGTATTTTGCTTGTCCATCAAATTTCTCTATTTTTGGTTAGTTTACATATTTTGTTCCCTGATTCCCATGAGACAGATTTCTAGTTTATTGAAGGTGTAGTTGTTTTTTCACTCAGGAATAGTTTGTTGTGCTAATGAACTCTCATTCCCAAGACTGTTTTCACATGAGAACTTGCAAGCTACTTAGCTGCATATAGAAGTGACAAGCTAGCTATTAATTTAGCAGAGCAAGGCCTGATTTTATGAGGCCTTTCTTTTATAGTTTATCTACCTTTCTACCATAAGGAGCTGGTTGTGTTTGTGCACTCCTGAACACCCTGCAGTGCTGAAACACTCGCTAGATACTCTGATTTTAACAGAGGAGCAGGGAGAGGGATGAAATGATCTCTGCAAGCTTGTGATTTTTGTGATTGGGGCAGAAAATGCTCAATAAACTCTCTCACACTTCTCACCTTCCCAGGCTGTGGATTGAGGTCAAGGTGCCTCCTGCCTCGGCTGTTAAAGGCTCCTGGTGTGTCCACATTTGTAAAACCAACCTGTCCCTCCAGGGCTGGTTCCTGTCCCTGCTGACTTTGCAAATATCAGGCAGACACGAGTGTTTGCCCAGTGAAACACGTGTGGGACCTGCCCTGTCCTGCTCTGTGTCGTGGCGATGTCGCTTCCTTGGCAGAGTGGGGGCTGGAGAACCTTTGGAAAGTGCAGCTTTCCAAGACCATTTGCAAATGCTGTGTGCTGACTCCAAAGTCCTGAGGGGAGCAGGAAGAAATGTAGAGCTGGTACAGAGCTGGTAGAGCTGTTTTGGCCTGATGGGCTTCCATGTTTCATGTTCCAGACTGGGAGAGCTGGGGTTGTTCAGCCTGGAGAAGAGGAAAGCTCCAGGGAGACCTTCCAGCACATTCCAGTGCATAAAGGGTGATTGTATAAAAGAGGGAGAGAGACTTTGAATACAGTAGATCCTGAGAGGAAAGGGGGGGAGGTTTTAAACTGATTTAGATTAGATATTAGGAAAAAAATTGTTCCCTGTGTGCGTGGTGAGGCCCTGCACAGGCTGCCCAGAGAAGCTGTGGCTGCCCCATGATCCCTGGAAGTGTCCAAGGTCAGGTTGGATGGGGCTTGGAGCACCCTGGGCTAGTGGAAAGTGTCCCTGTTCATTTCAGGGGTTGGAACTAGGTGGCCTTTAAGGTCCCTTCCAACACAAACCATTCCATGATTCTATAATTCCATGCTCCCATGTTGGGCAACTCCTTTGTTTTGAGCCTGTATAGGATGAGCAGACCCTCAAGGAAAGAGACTTCAAGTTCTCATGCTCCCTCTGAGGGAACATCTGAAAAATGGCTCCCAGGCCTCAAGAAGAGAACACAAAAGGAACCTGGAAAAGACCCAGGACACCAAGATGATCCAAGCTCATCAGGCTGGGAGGGAGATGTATCAGAAGGGTTGTGACAGAGGACTATAAATCACTGGGTGGTGTGGGAAGGGTGGACAGGAAGAGTTGCCCATCTCTATCTCTGCAAGAATTACAGGACACCAGATGAAACCAGAAACTGTAAATCCAAAACAAACAAAAGGAGGTGGCTCTTCCCCCAGTGTGTAATTAAGCTGTGGAACTCCTTGCAACAGGATGTTGTGGATGTTGAAAATCAATGGGGGTTCAAAAAGGAACGAGATAAATTGATGGAGGAAAAAAAAAATCATTTTGGGTAATTAAATATGAAATTGATCTCTATGGCACAGGAAGCCACAAATTAGAAGTTGACTGGATATTTTGGGGAGTTATCTCAAATTATTTACTCTACTAACTCTTCTCTAGAGACCCATTTCTGGCTGTGGCCAAAATGATGTTATTGGGGTGAATAGTACTTGATGGGAGCTGTTGGGAACTGTGGGAACTGTTCTGCAGGTCCCACATTTTAGTGCCTACCTGGTGGTAGATTAGGCCCACCCCCATTTATTTTTCATGTCCCAGGACTTGTGAGGATGCTGAAGGAGTTTTGGTGGCTTGCTATGGGAGTTTCTCCTGTCTTCTGGTGGATATGATGCTAAGATAAATTACAACCCAGGGGTTTTTCACAATCAGGGCTCTCAGTCACGTCCACAGGGACCATACATAAAATATCCTGGAAACTGTTTGTGCTGTCCCTGTGTCCTTAACATTCCAGGCTCCCTATGCTCTCCCAACATCCTGGCACCAAGTCAAGGTGCTTGTTTAAGCTGCATCTGCAGATCAGCTGTGGATCCTTTACAGTGGGACCCTGGCTTCAATGGGGGCCATCCCAGTGTAACTGAACCTCTACTGAGGTTGGTCACCTGCAACAAGGATGGCTGTGAGGAACATTTCATCATTTTCCTGCTCTTAATTCATAGGAGTAATTTCAAGTAAACTCCAAGCAAGGCTTAGACTAAATTTTGCCAATTCTACGTATTTCTCCATTTGCCCTTTCGAGCAAACATTTGTTTTCTAGCCAAGGCACATCAGAGAAGCTTTTGCTGCCTTTTCCCCAGCCTGGTGTGGACCAGAAGCATTGATCAGATCACTCAGCACCTTTAGGACCTGAAGGCACTTCCCTGCCCTTGTGCCTGCTTAGCCTGAGTGCCTCATATCTTGGTTTCGGCTGGGATAGAGTTAATTTCCTCCTTAATAACTGGTGCAGTGCTGTTTTGGATTTAAATAACATTCCTCAGTACTAGTAAAACACAAATATGCTCCCCCTTCCCAGTGCCCATCCCCATTTTTATCTCCTCTCTGTTTATTGACCATGCAGAGATGCAATTATGGGAGTTGATCCACCTGAAAAATGTCTGAACATCAACACCATCCATGTGGTGATTTTATGGGTGGGGAAAGAGGAAGCAGCAATACTTTTGGCAGGTTTTTCTGCAAAGGATCTGTGCTGGGAAGCCTCAGATTCCTGGCACGTTGGCGTTTGCACAATACCATCATCAGGGGTGCTGGCTTTGTGACCTCTGGCTCCACATGTATGTTCACACAGGACCCATGTGTAGGTCAAGAAGAACAGGGGCTTGAGGTAGGTTTATAATTTCCTTGTAAAACTGGCCTTTTGGGGTGAATACAAGGGAATCAGCAGGGATGGAAACCACCACCCCAGTTTCAGGAGGTGACCAAAGCACACTGGGCCCTGCCCTGTGCTGGGTGCTGTCTGTGGTCCTTGTCAGCTCAGTTTGACTCGGTGACATTTCGAGACACAGCACATTCCCAGGGGGTGACCTTTTGAGCAAAGAAAGAGGGTCCTGTGCCTGAGAAGCTCCAGGCTGCTGAGTTTTCCCATGCAGAGCCTGGTGCTCCCATTTCCCACGGATCACAAGGCAAGGGGGAAGTCACGATGCTGGCACTCGCTTTTTTAACAGCTCTGATTCTTGGCCTTGCTGCAGCTGCAAATTCACACCAGCTTCCCCATCTGGCTTCCCTCCACAGGGCCAAGGAGGGTATTTCCAGCAAGCCTGGAACAAGCCAAAATGTGCATCTTGCTGACAACTCCCTGCCCTGTTCAGAGCCAAATGTGAGAGGTGACTTTGTCCCCAAGTTGGAACGTGGGTCTGTTTAGTTATCCTGTGACAGCCTTGCAGATTTGCAGCTGGAGGGCCTGAAGGCTGGAGGTGAAGGCACAAAATTCAGGCTGAAATTTGCAGGGCAGGAAGAATTTTTTATAATACTTGGTGTCCATCATCACATTGGGAGCCTCTGATGCCTCTGGGGTCATCATTGAAGCCACAACTGAGCAGAGTTGAAGGTGGCATTTCTCACATCCCAACTATTCCACTGGGACACCCCAGCTTCAGGTCCTTCTGTCCCTTAGGCTGACAAAAATCCACTTTGATTCAGCAGTTTACTTCATGTTTACCTTCCCAAGAGCAAAAAGGAAGCATTTTTGCCCCAAACTCTCTGAGTTGCTCAGATCAGAAATGCCTGCAAGTTCCCAACCCATTAACCTTTGGGGCAGGGCTGGTGTGGGATCTGCAAATCCAGCAATCAGCCTGTTAGGAGCTAAAGGACATTATTAGGATTCAGAGGCATGAGGTTCATAAGCCATTTTTATGGAAATTTTCAATTTCCAATCAGCTGCACACTGCAGAAAATGATTCATTTACTTGTAATCTATTACTGCATGTTGATTTTAAAGTTGAGATATCAGAAGCCTTTGTAGGAGAGGTGACCCAGTGTGCAAAGATGTGAGTTTCTGTGTGTTCCAGATCCATTTCACCAGGCAGCAGAAAACACTTTGGACGTTTTTCTGCTTTATCAGGATGTGGACACCATGAACTGAGGACTGAGGAGTCCAGGATTCTACAGTCTGATCAGACCTTGGCTTTTCTTCTCTTCAATTTGTACATGTTATGCCAAGTGTCACTAAGGAAGCACCTGAGATTGGTTTCATAGATTTTCTTACAGCAAGTTAAACTATCCCTCAGATCTACCCAGGTTTAGTTGTGCTGCTCAGTCCATGCCCAGACAGGACATCTTAGGCTGAATGTCTGAAAAAAATCCACTTCCTCTCTGAGGCCACATTTTAGTTTTGGATCAAACCATACCACAGATTGACAAGAGAGGTTTGTGTAGGGCAGGAGGGACTCTGAATTGCTCTGAAATTGTGCTCCAAAGGCTGTCATGGTTTGTAGTTCTGACCTTTTCTACACACTGTGCTCGAAACCTGCTCTGCTATGGTGCTTAAGCAAGACTCAAACCCTTTGGATGATGCAGATGTCAATGTGTGATAGGGTGTGTGTGTGCACAGGGTTGCAAAAATGTTGATTCCACACAGACTTGGCTCAACTGAGGTGGACCTGAAGGATGGCCATGCTTCTCAAGATGGTGATTTCCTCTTGTTTTCTTCCAAAAGCCCAGAGAAGGATTTGTTTTCACACCTTAGCCAGAAGCCAGACTGCAGCACCCCTGCCAGGCCCTGCCAAGGCAGATGGTGTTATTTGACCTTCTGCAGTCACTTCCATTTCCATCAGCAGCTTTGTAAATGTTTCTGGGCAAAGGGACATAAGCTTCTTCTGTGATCCCTGCCAGGAAAATCCTCTTGGAGACAGCCACACATTACCTGCCTGCTCCCTTGTCCATGCTGGGCTCTGCCTTAGGAAAGGGATGAATCTGTCAGGTTGTGCATCCTGGTTCTTCCTGGGGAGCATCCAGCCTCCTCAGCTACTGATTTAACCAGACAAAGTCACTCCAAACATGGGGCTCCTGACCTCCCCAGCCTTTTCCTTCGGGCTTATCCCACTGTGATGTAAACTGAATAACTCCTACTTTATAAGGCAGCAGAAAGGCTTCAGCTACAGATGAATATACATAAAAGCTTGAGTAAAAAACGGTATTTCGTGGTAAGTACAATTTAATATTTACAAGCAAGGAATTTCCATTAGGATTAATTTCCCTTACTTTGATCCTAAAATGGTTTGGGTTGGAAGAACCCTAAAGAAAATCCAGTTTCACCCCTTGCCATTGGCAGGGACACCTTCTGCTAGACCAGGTTGCTCCTAGCTTCATCCAACCTGGCTTTGAACACTTCCAGGGATGGGGCCATACTTCTGGCCATCTGAAAGTCAGGAATGGAATCTAAATGTTGCCCAAGCTCAGAGGATGGGCTGAGATTTACTCCTGTGCTTGAGGCACTGATGAATCAATTCCCTGCTCCAGCTGTGGTCTGTGTTGAGAAGGTCTCTGCAGTGTCCCAGGTGTGTGTCCCACCTCTGGCTACTGCTTGCTTTGGTCTGAGTTTGTCCCTAAGGAGATGGAGGGGGAGGAAGAGGACTTTTCTCTTTCAACCCACTCACCCCGGGGACTGCTGCCTCTGCTGCTGAACCCAAACAGCAGCCAAAGGTCACGGCCTCAGTCCTCAAATGTCCCAGAAGAGGAAGTGCTGTACATGCTGAAACTGTCTCCTCAACAAAACAGCAGGACCAAAGCTGCAGCTGGAGTTTAAACAGCCTGACCTTGAGTAACACAGGCTTGCCAGCTTGGAGAGAAAGGTAAATGTGTGACTTGGGGTGGAAAGGCAACTGTGCGAGGGAAAGATTTGGCTTCCAGAAGAGCAAATCTTTCTGGATCTTGGTGAAAATTTCTTCACTGTAAGAGTAGTCAGTCATTGAAACAGGCTTCCCAGCAAAGTGGTGGAGTTCCTGGGAGTGTTCAAAAACATGCAGGTGAGGTACCTGGGACATGGGTTAGTGCTGGCCCTGGCAGTGCTGGGTTAAGAGTTGGACTCGATCTTGAAGCGTTTTTCCAACCTCATTGATCCTGTGATTCCATGGTAATGCTCCACATGGTGACAGCACAAGGAGAGGTGTGTAGGTGCCCTGCAGAGCACATCTGTGCCTCCTGTGGGCATTGCCAGGACCTCTGGGACAGCCAGGCTGGGTGGGGGCTGAGCTCCCAGCACTGGATGCAGCTACTGGATCTGTCCTGGGAGTAGGGAACCGATCCCTGGATTGAGACCAGCAGCCCACTGAGCGTGGTGACAGCTGTGAGATGCAGCTTGAAATGGGCACTGACACAATCCCTGACCATGGGGACATGTCCTGGCCCACGTTTGTCATCCCTGGGTTCATGCTGGGGCTGATGAACCTGTGGCTGGGGGCTGCCACACAGCCTGTGGCTTTATTCCATTCCTTCCTCGTTAGGGCATCTTGGCTGAAAGCATTTGAGCTGAAGCCTGGCTCTTGCCAACCTCCAGGGCTCTCCAGCACCTCCCCAGAATGTCCTGCACCATCTGCCATGTCCATATGCCCAAGGTTTTGTCCAAAGGCATTCTGCACACACCCTGGACACCACTCTGGGGGGTTGAGGACAGCCCTCACAAAGTCTTTGAGCTGAAGGAATGACAATAATATCATTTTGTGCCCAAAAAGAGCAGGTGACCCATTAGAGAACATGCAGCAATCCTAGTTCAGAGTGGACATGGTTAATTTATTTCAGGCAAGCAGTACAGACAAGAGGCCACAGCATTTAAGCAGGAACTGCTGCCTGGGGAGGGTGACTCTGGCAGTGTGACCATAGTCCTGGTTAATGAGATCATTTGTAGCTGGTTCAAAAGGTGTCAAGAACCTGCTTGACCTTTTGTAGTGGAAAAAGTCCATGGCCTTGTTTTACACAGTGAAATGGAAAGGTCTAAGCCCTGGAGAAAGTAGTTACAGGTAGAAAATGTGATTGGACATATGGACAGGTGGCTGTAAGGACATTGTTTGCAGAGAGGCTGGACCAGGGTAATAGACTGGCCTGGCCTGACTTGGTTTGGGGGTTTCTGTGTGCTGTCTTGTTGTGGGAGCAGTGGGAACAGGGGAAGGGCAGGGATTTTTAAGGGTAAAAGAAGGAGCAATGACTTCAACCAGTGCAAATGGATTTAGGTCAGTTTTGGTCACTGGGTTACCTGGGTGATGGGGCAGTGAAGCTCCCTACAGGTCAGTCCAACAGCTTATGGGATAATGTGAGTTGGGATGATTTTGTAGGTGCTCCAGAGCCATGAACTGCCAAGATGATATGATTTGGCCAGGAGCTGCAGGAGAGAATTTTGGAGAAGTCTTGAGCTCATCAAGTCATCAGCCTGAGATCCTGACTGCAAATCAACAAGCATGGCTCCCTGGGAGTCTGGAGGAATTGCTTTGTGAGGAGCTCCCCATATTGTCCCATGAACTGGTAGTCAGGTCCCTGATGGAAATTTGTCCTGTCCAGCAGAAACATGTCCCTGGCTGTGCTGTATCAGAAATTCAACAAATGCACTGTGTTTTCTGTGAAATGTCCAGCATTCCACAAATCCACACATTCTGATGGAAAAAAAAAAAAAAAAGTTTGCCTGGAAAATTCCCAAGCATCCTGACTGACTCTGTGCCACATTAAGAAATGTGACAGCATTATGCTGTCCATCCCTTGGGTGTAACCTCATCCCAGACCTGAATAACCTGTCACTCTTAGATAAAGACTCTGGCTCTCTGCCCTGGCTCCCCTGTCCCCACTGAGCTTGTTTCCATGGATTTCTGCCATGAATATGGCTTTATCTTGGTCTCCAAAGGAAACATAACTTTTGTGAGCACACTTTGCACAAGTATGGAAGAGGCCTGGCTTCATCTCTGAGTTTTGTTCTTTACCTTCCTTTGAAGCATTTGACCAACTTCCACCAGATTTCATGGAAAGAGTCACAAACATAAAGGTTTTACAAGCTGATGGCTGACTTGCACCAGAGTGGGATCACAAGGCACAAATCCACAGGGGATCACTAGGCATAGTCAGCTTTGTTGCATGTTGAACTATTTTTCTCTCTTCATTCCTCTTTTTGTCCCTGCAGGGTGAAATTGAAGGGGCCAAGGAAGGTGCACATGTCTGGAAAAAGGAATTTTCAGGGTTATCTCCCTTTTGCCTTCTGTTTGGGGTTTGTAGTTGCTCTCCTCTGCCCAAATTCAGGCTGGGACCTTTTACTTTCCTCTCTGGGTGTTGCTCTGCAGAGTGGAGCCCATGAAGCTGTTCTCCTGATCCTGCACTGGCCTTCAAAAGCCTCTGAGATTCAGCTGCTTTATAAAAGGAGGAGAAGTCAAATTTTCATGTTAATGTAGCACTTTTGACTTGGCTGTCCAGAAATTTTGTTGTATTGTGGAAGCAACAAACCATCCTGCTGTAAAGTTCATGTGCTCCTCAAGGGATCGCAGGGAGGCTCCAGGGGCAACCTGCTCACATGTTTGGAAGTCATAAGTTTGAAGGCTGGAAAATTCAATGGATCTTGATGTGTATGTGACTTGATAAAATCTGGGTTTTTCCACTAATTGAGCAACTTCAAGGGTGGGGTTTAGGAAGGATGTGGAAGATTTGGACACTCCTGATGACAAGGTGTGAGCTGGCGATGTCCCTTGTCCTAGAAACATCTCAGGTGGACAAAATGCATCAACACAGAAATGAGATGTTTTCTGGCATCTGATAAAACCTGGGAGCTCAGGCATCCAGACTCTGCCCTGATTGTAAAATGGCCACAGCCACCACCAGAAGCAAGAGTCATGCCTTGTCCACACCTACACAGGATGTCTGGAATACCCTCCAAGAATCATGTCCTACAGGGATGCCAGAGTCATGTGAGGATGGATTCCACTCTGCTGGGAGTGTTTGGGCTGAATAACCCCTCTTGTCCCACCTGCACCCTGCAGGAATGAGGGACTTTGTAATGGAGCAGCAAACTCCATGCTGCCAGGCAGGAGCATCCTTGGAGAAATCCAGGTGCTGCCAAGCTACCCTCTGACCCTGCTCTTCTGGACACACCTCTCCTTGCACTCCTGGTTTGGAATAGGAGTCTCCTCCCCAGCCACCCAAATATGCAGCTGCGGTGCCAAAGAGGCTTTCACAACCTCCTGTGTGACAGTGGTGGATGTGGGGAAGGTGGTGATGTCAAGGGTGGTTGCTGCAGCAACCCCAACATCAGGGTGTGTGCACCCTTTCCAAGAATGTGGCTGTGGAGAGTGGAGTCACAGCTGAAGGCCTCGGACAGGGTGGATGGAACACAGGAATCAGTTCAATATTTAACCAGAAAAAGCAGGGGGAGGAGAAGTGTAGGAGGGAACCACAAAAGGAATTTGAGGGGGACAATGGGAATCCATGGAGAGCAGTATGATTAAAGGCCTGATCCTGCTGCTACGTGCCACCTCTGGGTGTGGCCACCAGCTGACCTTGGTGTCAGTGGCATTTTGACCACCAGACACTCGGTCTGTTGTTGAGTTAGTTTGACCAAGCAGAGAGACCCAATGACGGGGGGAAGGTCACAGGCTGCTCTTGCACCCCTGACCTATGTTGAAAACAGAACAGAGACCTCTATGTCATTACAAGATGATTTTCTTTTTAATTTAAAAACATCCAGGTGAGAGACCCCGGTCTCTATCTGGGAATCATGGAGAGGATCCCATTGGAAGGCAGAGAAAGACCATGGAGCAGCAGAGACTGGGGCTTCCTTCTTGTGCCAGGTTTGAACTTCCAGGTGCAGAGTGTGGTGGGCACAGGACAGTCAGCACATGGTGAATGGATAGCATGATTTTGATGGATGGCATTATTACGGATTATTGTGGCTGCCCCATCCCTGGAACTGTCCAAGGCCAGGCTGGACAGAGCTTGGAACCTCCTGGCATAATGGAAGGTGTCCCTGTACATGGCAGAAGGTTGGAACTAAGTGTCCTTTAAGGTCCCTTTCAACACAAACCACTCTGTGATTCTAAGAATATATGATTTTGTGATCTTCTTGATGGGTTACCTCAGAGACAGGTACCTGAATTACCTCAGGGTTACCCTTTCTGCAGAAAGGTCTGGGGATCCTAAGGGATGAACCTTTATGCTTCAGGGCCCCACTGCACTTCCATCTCCTGTGGGAAAAGCACCCCGGTAGCCCTTAATGTGGAAAGATGTCAAAATTCTCTTTAGCACCTGAGGGAGAAGCTGGCATAGCACTTACAAAGCTGCATAATTCAAAAAGATCTCCAGTCTCTCCCCTGAACTGCAGCCCAGAGGTGCTTTGTCTGAAGTTAGCAATGCTCTCTGATGTGTGGGATTTAGTGAAAAATAAGGACATGTATCAAATTCCCTGAGTGCAACACGGAGAGGGGTCGGGTCAGCACATTCCTGCTTCCCAACCTCACAGCTCGGTTCTGTGGAACAAGGATGTGTGATGGAATGAGAGAGGTGGGCCAAAGGGTAGGCTCACCTTGATTACAAATCCCTCCCTTCCCTTACAAGCCCAGGGAATCTCCAAAGGAATTCTCTGCCTTCCAAACACACAAGGGCAAGAAACTGAAAAGCCTCTCTCGGAGTCTTTCCTGACTGAACACTGTTAGCCAGATAAGCTGAATATTCTTCTTTTAATTTAATTTTAATAGCCAAAACATACTATGCAGGCAACAGATCCAATGTTTCTTGGCTAGCAGGGACGATTAGATCTCTATAACTATACGCTAAGAAGTGCTCTTGCTACAATAAATAAAGGTCAAAGGCAAGACACTTCCTGCTACTTTTGCTGACACGTGGCTGCCATTTAGTGATTCATAATCTCTACACAGGGCTTGGCACACGCAGAGGATTTTTTTTTTTTTTATAGGAGCTGTTTTCCACTTGTGCAAACACAACAAAGGATTTAAAGGGACCTGCTTTGAGCCATCTCCACCACCAGAAGGATTCAGCAAAAGGTAACAAAGATGAGCAGGACCGTGGGCTGTAAGTTGAGCTATGCATAGGTGGGAGATGATTCTCTGATGGCTTTTAGGGGTCTTCAAGCTGAAAAAAAGTTTAAAGCTATGCCTGTTTTTGATTTTTTTATAGCTTTTTCCTTCTGTATATCCCAGACCTTGTGGAACTGCATAAACACTGATGTGTCTGAGTGGCATAAAACAAACGCTGGGAGATAAGAAAAAAATGATGGTGTTTGTGTTGGATTGTAGTGGTCTTCTGGTCCCCAGGCTTGAATTTAGTTGTGAGATGGACTCTGATGAGATTAATTTCATTATCTGGACAGGAAAAGGAAAAACTAGTACAGGAATTAAGTGCTTTTCCATTTTGGTTCTGCTCTGTGGTTTGTACAATATGTTGGTAGCAGGTTTGGGCAATTGAAAATTTGGCATAAGCTGCTTGTTTTACCCATCAGCATTCTTATTTTTGAAAAGATAAGTTGTGTCAGACTGAGGTTATTTTATTCAAGAATTTTTTTTTTCTTTTTCTGTGGAAAGTACCTGCAAGATTCAGACAAACCTGAAACATCAGGATGTGGAGAGCCTCTTTTAGAGGTATTTGGGTGTTTATCCTGAACACAGTGAAAAGGAATGACTTTTTTAATACACTCTCACAATTTCTCTGACTGCACTAAAAATCTGCCTCTTCTCCCATTTTGATTTGCTTCAATGACCTCATCAGATGTTTCCAGCTGGAGGTGGACTGGGGGATGTGTATCTGTGAGCAAGTAATTCCATGGAGGATGGTCTGCTGCCTTTGGTGGTCAGTCCACTTCATTTCCTTTTGGTAACTTTATTTTTCTACTATGTATTCATGAAAAGTTCAGGGAGATGGTTTGAATTCTGTTGTTTGAGTGAATTCACCATTCAGCTATGGAATTGTAGAATCATGGCATGGTTTGGGTTGGAAGGGATCTGAATTTTGTTCCAACACCCTGCCATGGGCAGGGACAGCTTCCACTAGTCCAGGTTGCTCCAAGCCCCATCCATCCTGGCCTTGGACACTTCCAGGATTGAAGCAGCCACAACTTCTCTGGGGATCCTGTGCCAGGGCCTCAGCACCCTCACAGGGAAGAATTTCTTCCCAATATCCCATTTAAATCTTCCTTCTTTCAATCACTTTGGGGTTTCCATAACATTCCAGCTCAGAGATTACTTAGTTGTGCAGCAAGAGCCAGTCCTTGCATGGGAGCCAACAGCTGAGGGGCACAGGAGAGAAAAAGCTGGCTGGGGAAGGGGAATCTGAGTGGGAGCCTTGCAGTCCGTGCTCCTACTGACTGAATCACGCTGCTGATGTCATTTATTAGGGCTGTTTCCTGCTGAGGAACAGACTCAGCACCACACAGGTCTCCAGCCACTGCTGGCACGCTCCAGAGCAGTGAATCACCAGTGCTGTTTGCTGAGCTGAGTCACTTGCGTGGACAGAGACCTCACAGAAAATATTCCTTGGTGCACAAACTACTCCAGGAACTCAGTTTAAAAAAAAAAAACAAAACAAAACAAAACAAACAAAAAAAAAAATAGGTTTCTTTTTGGCATCCTTTGCCTGATGAAAGGAGAATTTTTCTCAGTGGAATATCTCTGCTCCGAGGTGGTGTCTGGGTGCAGAGTGACCTGTGTTTCCAGCTGGCAGAACAAAGGCAGGGATCGTGTTTGAAGGCTGTTTGTTCAGCATCCCAGTAACAAGACTTTGGGCACCTGGAAACTTCGGCAAGCAAAACCTGTATTTCATTATATTTTTTTTCTTTTCTTCTGAATCCTAAGGAAGCAGGAAAAATAAAAGGTTTAGTTTTTGGGTTTTTTTTCCTTTTCAACCAAAAAGGAAATTGTGCAGGGAAAAAGTTGTTCCAAGGCCAAATTATCACCTGCTCACTTCAATATTGGCTCAGATAAGTAAAAGAAGAACTGAAGGAGCACACAAAGGAGGTCTGGAAAAACCCTGTGTTCAAGGGACAGGATAGTGAGGGAACAGCCAGCCAGTGTCTTGGCTCTACAGGAACTAGTGGCCAGCAAATTAAATTAGTGGGATACATCCGTGAAGGTGAGTCCTCATGCAACGGGTAGCTGAGCTGGAAACATCTTTCTGAAGGATACTGTGGATACAAAAAGGTTCAGGAGATAAACGAGCAACTGAGAGATGATGGAATTTATGGAGAGAGATCTTCTGGGGTTTACTATGCAGATAAATCCCATCAGGCTCAGGACATCCCTTGAGGTGAAAATAAAGGAGGCAAGGAGAGCTTTTGGGGAGATGTATTTTGTGTGTTTGACCCAACCTTGAGCAACTGCTCCTGGCCACTGGTTTTATTTTTTTTTTTCATGACTTTAACCTGAAGCAGCAGGAAGAAAAATGAGCTTGGCCACAAAAGCCATGGTACTTTGCACCATGTGATCAGGGTTGGGAACAGCCTCCCTGGGCACAAGGGGCAGGAAAGTGTCCTTTATGTAGTTAATCCCAAGTTTGATGTGTCCCAAATGACACCAGAGAACACCTTATGAGGATGCTCAGCTTTGTCTTACATTTTCTTCTCCAAATCCCTTCCGACCTTCATCTGCACCAGCCAAATCAGCTTCCCAAGCTGGATGGAGCCTAAGCACTGTGGCTCTTTTTATTTTCTTAATGTGTCCCAGCAACACTGGGCAGCCAGCCTAGCATTTTGACTGAGATTTTAAAGGCTTGCTATTAACAATTTCTCTTTTTCCATTTCTCTCCCAGCAACACTGGGTAATTTACCTTTTTTTTTTTTTAAACTCTTGTTTTGCCCTTCCTTTGGGGATTGGGACAAGGGAGATAGCTCCTCAAAAATTATTTGGGTGCCAGATCTCTGCTAGCACCCATCACCAGCTGCAGTGTGCTGCTACCTCTCTTCTTCCTCACCTCCGAGCCAGGCAAACACATTCTGTTCTTTTGGGATTACATCCTGGAGATCTGAATGTCACAGCAGGCTGTGCAGTTTAACACAGGAAACATTTGTGCCTACTATTTAAGAGAAATAAGTTGCTCATGTTTCCCTGGGAACCAGCCCGTCAGTCGAGCTCACTTGACTCCCCTGTTATTAAAATAAAATGTGAAAGAGTAAATGGATACATTGCAAGTTGTGGAAGGGCAAAAAATGCTATCTGGGTGTATTTTGTACCCAAAATGCATATCCCTATGTAAAGAAGAAGTGTTTTTTCAGCTTTTTCAGATGGATTGCTGTTCTTTTGGACTACTTTTGCTGGCAGTGTTGTGTCTTCACAACACAGAATTTGGAGCTGCCTGTAAAGGAAAAAAAAAAACCAGTAGCTCAGCAGTGGTTGCATTATGCCTGTGTGCAGGTTATACTCAGTTCTTGCTCCCCTTGGCACTGCTTTCCTGGCTGCCTGTGGCTGTACAGAGCCTGTGCTCTTTTATTACACCTCTTAGGCTGTCCTTTCAGAGCTTTCCCCTCCACCCCAGGAGTGTTTCTGAGCCTCGTTTTGTGCGGGTTCATAGGAGGGTTTGTCTTTAAGCCCCGCCACTGCAGGTTATCCGTGGGGCACGGCTATTTTTAGGGAGCGCAGTGCCAGGATGGCTCACAGCTCTTGGCAGCGAACACGTGCGGAGCACAAAGGCATCCTCTGTGCTCAGGGCTGCACAACTCGGCTCCCTCAGGAGCTGGGAGCCAGGCACGGGCAGGGAACAGGGCACAGCAGGGAAACGGAGCTGCTCTGGGCAGGGAAAAGGGCTGGGAGCTGCGAGGATGCTGCTGTGGGCACTGAGGTGCCAAGGCAGAGGAGGGGAGGCAGGGATGGAAATCTCTGGGATGGAAACTGGGGAGGTTCTTCAGGATCATTCTCTGGATTTTGCAGGTATCCGCCCTTGGCTTTTGAAGGGAAATATCCAAACCAGTAACATAATGCCTGGAAGAGAGATCTATTATCTGAAACACCTGCTGGAGATCCAAAATGGGAGTAGTTTGCATTTTTCCACCGTGCTTTCCTCTACCTGCTGTGAGATAAAGGCAGGAGCTGCGCTGCTGTCAGCGGCAAAGCCTCCTCCCAGATTTCCACGTTCAAGCCTGTTCCTTTGCACCTACCAAATTTACATTTCCTGGATTCTTTTTGTGTTCTGTTTTGTGGAATAGTTTCAGTGATTGTGGTTTCATGCAGCCTGTGCTGAATTGGCGACAAAGGGGTGTAAATGTTCATAGCTGCTTTCACAAGAAGGCATGTTGGGTGAGATAAGACTGGATCTCCCGGGAATAACTTGTGAAGGATGTGCTAGAGGTGCACAAATAGTGCTAAATTGCTGAGAATCCAGCTGCTCACCTCGTCACACAATATAGGGGCATGAGAACATTGGGGGCTGGAGCACTTCTCCTAGGAGGAAAGGCTGAGAGAGCTGGGGGTATTCAGCCTGGAGAAGTCTCCAGTGAGAACTTAGAGCCCCTTCCAATGCCTAAGGGGCTCCAGAAGAGCTGGAGAGGGACTGGGGGACAAGGGATGGAGTGACAGGACAGAGGGAATTACTTCCCACTGCCAGAGGGCAGGGATGGATGGGATTTTGGGAAGGAATTGTTCACTGTGAGGGTGCTGAGGCCCTGGCACAGGGTGCCCAGAGAAGCTGTGGCTGCCCCTGGATCCCTGGAAGTGTCCAAGGCCAGGTTGGACAGGGCTTGGAGTGGCCTGGGATAGTGGAAGCTGTCCCTGCCCGTTGCAGGGTATTGAAACAGGTTGATCTTCCGTGTCCCTCCCAATCCAAACCACTCCATGAATCCATGATGAATGGAAATAGCCAGCTCCATGCAAATCAAAGGATGTGCCATTGATACTGTTCCTTGATTCACTGTCAATATTTCCCTGAAGAGAGCAGTCCAGCTTGTGGAAACAAAATCCAGAGAAAGTTATTAAATACAGAGGAACCATGTCTACCCCACAAAGCCCCTGACAGAAAATAACTGGGAGCTGAGTGCTGAGTCCTCTTCTCCCACTTGTGGAGACTCAGGTTGTTCCCTGGCCAGTGGCACCTTTTAATCTGCTTTCTGCCTGTACTCCAGGGAAAGCATTTCCAATTTTCCTCATCAAAATGAAATCAAAAAGGCACTTTAGGTACAAGAACTCACAGAAATGGAATCATGAAGGACTTTTAAACTTAGCAGAGAGAAATTTGTGGTAAGAATAACTAACTGGGACTTGAAGCTTGACAGATACGAGCCAGAAAATAGGACATTCTAAGCTTTAGGGGTGTGTGCTTGCTACCCCAATTTGTTGAGGATTGCAAAGGATCTTACACACATGGATTTTTTTCCCATTGTTGAGATTGGATACTTTTCTCAGCAGCTATATCCTTCCAGAAATCCAAGTAGGAAAGTGTCAAAGTCTGTAGCTCTCAGGATATTAGAAGAAATTACTGCTTGAGCAGAAATCACCTTCCTAGAAGGGAATAAGGATGAACAAACATGGGAGGGGAAAACCTCCTTCTCACCTGGACTAGTTTTATTTCTAACCACAAAGGTGAGCTGAGTGGTTGTTCTGTGTCCAGATTGTTCATCATCCCAGGGAAATATTTAGGAGAGAGCTCCCTGTCACTTGGACAGCCTGTCAAATGATGACTGAATAGCAAAGGTCATTGTTACCCATTCCCATGAACTGCTGCAGCTACACTGGGATGACTGGAAGGTCACAAGGACTCTTTTAGCAAAGGGCAGACCCTCTGAAGTGACTTTTGGAACTGCCTGTAGCCCGAATTTACTTCCAAAGGGAGGCTGCTGGGCTTTCAGATTCCCTTTGTAGTCTTGGTAAAACCTTTTATTGACTTACTGTCAGGGGATTGTGAGAAAAAGGGAGAAAACAACCAAAAGGGGTGATATTGTTTGATCTCTGTCCTTCCTCGTGCTTGTGATCCACAGCCTTGCTTCAGATAAAATTTCTGGTGGGATTTTGTATTTATGTTAGAATGTTTCTGTCTCCTGCACCGGACGTGGGTTTGGTTTTTCTCCTGGGAATGTATGTTTTTGTTTGAGTGCTCAAGTGTCCCTCAAGTGGGTGAATGAATCATGGAAATTCCGTATTACGGACGGATGGAAAGATAATAAAGCATTATATGTGGGCCCTCATGGTACGTTTGCTTTGCCTACTTTGCAGGTAAAAGGGATTAGTCTTTCTCTAGTAAACAAACAGTGTAGAGGATGGAAAAGCCAGCTGGGCTTGTTTGGAGTTGCTGTAGTTATTTAACACAGGTATTTCTTTCAGACTGTACGTTGTGTCCCGCTTGGGAAAACACAAACAGCTTTGTCACTGTGTGTCACCCTGCCCAGAGCAGGGGCCAAAATCAGTACCCAGTACCTTTAGGGTAGTAATTCCTGGGTTAGAAACTGGAACCCCCTCTTCTGACTTACATATTTTCTGTTCCAAGTTATATTTTAACATAGGAGGGTCCTGCCAGATGTCAGTGTGCGAGTGGATCCCCCCAAAACTTGAGCCAAACTCGTGAGGCCTTTTCTCTGCAGACACAGTTCTAATGCCAAAGCCAAATCTTTGGGCAGCCTCTGAAGCACAGCACACCCTGTGGCTCAGGGGTCTTTGCATTGAGATTCCTGACTTCAAGTAGATAACAGCAGTTTTCCCAGCATTTTTAAATCTGAGAATGAAAAATGCTGTGCAACAACAGTAAAAGGCAAAACCTTTTCATGCCAAACATCAGGAATGTGGTGTTATGGAGCACAGAGGGGTACTCTGTGCTGCCTGTTTTTATTTGCCACTCCTGCTCTCTTTTTCAGGCAGCTGGATCCTTATCTTCCTAAAAAAAGCTTCATGCCAGGCTTAATGCTTGTCTCACCTGACAGTTCTAGGAATGGGGCATTATGTTGGTCAATAGGAATCTAGAGAACAATCACTTAATGGCTTTAAGTCATTATTTTACTTGGCAGAAAATTAAAAAAGCAGCAGCAGTCAATCCAATAGATCTCCTTGGCCAGACTTTAAACATGCCCAGACCCAGAAATACAGCTTCCTAGAGTGCCCAGGCACCCTCCCACCCACCATGTGCCCACCATGAGCTCTCCTGATTTGTTTTCTGGAATTCCTTCCCCATCTGAAGGTGTGTGTTGAAGGACATGAGACCTGAGCTATTTCTGTCCATTCTACGGTGCAAAAAACCCTTCCAAAAAGAGACTTTCCAGGCAAACCTTCACTTTTCTTTCTTCACATCGATTACATATCTGGATTGGAGCTCTGGCAATCTTTTCAGCTGTGTTGCACAAGGTCCTTCTCTTTGTTGCACAAGGTCCTTCTCTTCCCTAGTTTTTGGGTTAGGCTCTCCAGACTTTTACCATTTGCTTTACATTTCAGTCATAAACCTGTCCTTCAGTAGTGCTTCCCAGGAAGGATACTTTATTCACTGTGTGATCTGCTCATAGAAAACAAATGTCAAAGGCACAAAAAGTGCTGATTTTAGGATTTCATCAAATTTCCTTGGGACTACTGTCTGCACAAGGCACCAGCCTCAGTCATATCTGTCAATTACTCTTCCTTAATGCATCAAACACAGTATTAAACATGGGCTTGCAAGGCATTTTAGCTTTATTTTCCCACAGGTAATTGCATTTCTGTGTACCCTCAAAATGCCTCACAAACATTCCTAGGTTTTAGGGCTGGCTCTGCTGCCAAATCTAAACTGGAGAAAGAGAGCAGAGCCCAGGGGACTCCTAATACCCAGAGCTTTCTAGATTTAGTTCAAATCCTTCACATTGCAGCCAGGCTCGCTCAGAGCTGGTGCAGCCCTGCAGCACGGTTGTTTATTTGCTGTGGAGGAAATAGAAGTGCCATTCAGTAGGAATTGGCTCACCAGCTTTCCCAGCTGCTGGATGACAAGCATCCCTCATGGTTCAGCTTCTCTGCGGGTACAGGGGGCACCAGCCTGTCCTTCGTGGCTCTTCTTTGGCTACCAACAAACACAGCCTGGATTTGAGGCAGCCCTGAGGGGCAGGTGCTGCTCTGTGAGATGCTGAGGACTCCAGGCAGGAAATCCTGGCTTCCCCTCCATCCTCTGCAGATCAGTATCTCCAAGCTGGACCACTAAACTGTCCCTATTTCCTCATCACCTCCGACTTTGTGTGGTGGGAAAGGCTGCTCTTCCCAGCCTCATTGCCAACTCCTCTCTTTCCAGATATAGCTGGTTAGAACAGGGCTCATTTCTCTGAAGTCCTTTAATTTGCAAAGCTCTGCTTCCATCTGTAGGTTTGGTGGTGACCCAGTGCTGAGGCTCTGAGGCATGTGTGGGAGGGCAGAGCCCCTCACCAGGCACAGGCTGGCTTCTGGGGTGTGCTGGATGGGGACAGCCACCCCGATGGCTGGCTCACAAACCACATCCCAAACAGCACGTGGCCACAGAATCATAGAATGTGCTGAGTTGGAAGGGACCCACAAGGACTAACCAGTCCAATTTCTGGCCCCTCTGGCACAGGACAGCCCCAACAATCCCACCTGTCCCTGAGAGTGTTGTCCAAATGCTCCTGGAGCTCTGGCAGCCTTGGGGCTGTGACCATTCCCTGGGGAGTGCTCACCATCCTCTGGGGGAAGGACCTTTTCCTAATATCCCACTAAACTCTACCTGAAACAGCTTCATGTCATTTTCTTTAGGCCTGTCAGTGGTCACCAGAGAGCAGAGATCAGAGCTGCCTCTCTACTTCCCTTCCTAAGGAAGCTGCAGACCATGGTGAGGCCTCTCTTCAGTCTCCAGCTGAACAAACTAAAAGCCTTCAGCCACCCCTTGCAAGGCTTTCCTCTAGACCCTTCCCCAACTTCATGCTGCTCCTTTGGATGCAAATAGCTTTATATCCTTCTTATATTTTCCCTTGTCCTGTACTGATTGTCAAACATTACAGTGGCTTCAGCATCTGGGTTCTCCGAGGGGCTTTGAAGGGCTTTAAGTTCAGTGGTGATAGCAGCACTGAAGTCAGGGAAGCTCAACGTCTGGAGGAAAACAGCCTGCAAGCACTGGATATATGAAACTGAGAAGTTTGCACAGTTGTCTGATATCTGATGGAAGCTGGGAACCCCAAATCCATGTTATTTTTGCTGTTTTCCCCAGATGTTTTGGCTGGCTCAGCAACCTCAGCCCAGCCGTGCAGGTGCAAACCTCTGGCAGGCGGCTGAGCGTGTTTTATAAAACCTTAAAATGCTTGAAGGCAGCGTGCAGACATGACTGATTTCCATCCAAGGCGCAGTCTTTCCTCCAGACTTTCCCTCCAGGCATCCAAAAGCAATTTCAGCCAGCGTTTAATGGGAAGGATGCGGGATGTCTGAGTGCTCCAGCTCCACGGTGGACCCACATCCCATGAGTTACACATTGCTCAACCCTGGTCACAAACCTTTTTGGAAAGAAGTTGTAATTTAATAAAATCTGTGTTTATGGGGCTGCTGCATGGAGAGGAGACTTTTACCCTGCAGCTGCATGAAAGGTATCAAATTCAGAAGGAATGTCTTCCATTTGCTTTAGGGCTTTCAGTACCGTCTTCCAAATTGTGACACAGAAACTGGATTTTTTGGCTTTCCCCTCCATTTGGAAGTAGTCTCCATGGCACAGGCTATGTGCCCAGAGCCACTTAAGAGTATTCTTATTATATACAGAATTGCAGAATGGTTTGGGTTGGAAGGAACATTAAAGATCATTCAGTTCCAACTCCCTGCTGTGGGCAGGGACACCTTCCACTAGACCCGGTTGCTCAAAGCTTTGTCCAAACTGGCCTTGGACATTTCCAGGGATGAGGTGTCCAATATACATTTAGTATATATAAATACACATACACACACAGACACACACACACAGACAGAGTTTATTATTTATAAGTATATATATTAAAATGTGTATTATAGTATATATAGTGTATATATGTATTATGTATACATATATTAACATTGCATATATATATATATATATATAGAAGAAAGTTCTTTTCTAGCTTTTAGGGGTTTTCAAGCCGAAAAAAAGTTTAAAGCTACGCCTACTTTTGATTTGCTATTACATTTTTTTGTTTTTCAGTCTATCACACTGCCTCGTGCAACTGCGTGAACACTGATATCAGTGAGTGGCAGAAACCAGATGGTGAGAGATAAGAAAGTGTGACGGTGTTTGGGTAGGATTTTGGAGTGCTGTGTTTTTCTGGTCCACAGGCTGGGCTTTAATTGTGAGGTGGACTCCGATGAGATTAATTTCATTGTCTGGACAGGAATAGGAAAAAAAAAAAAATGTGCAGGAATTAAGTTATTTTCCACACCGTGTCTGCTCTGTAGTTTGGTGAACGCCCCGGAGCAGGGGTTTCAAAGCAGCCGTGAAGTACAGCGGGAACCGCAAAAGATGGAAAAAACCCGCCCCGTTTAGGAAGAAAATTAGGTTTAACATCCTTGCGTCACCAAATAAGCGCTGATACCCTTAGAGTTTCGCGTTCAAGCTGCCCAAGCTCAGCAGCGGGGCGGAGGAACCGGCGCAGGAGGCGGAGGCGGAGAAGGCGAAAGAGGAGGAGGCGAAGGCGGGGGATGCTCGAGGCGGAGCCGGGGCGGGCCGCAGGGGAGGCGGCTGGAAAACAGGCCGGCGCTGGTTCTCGGCCCGCAGTGCCCGCAGCCGCCGCTCAGCCGCGCCGGGAGCCGCTCAGCCGCGGGAGGCAGCGAGGCGAGAGCCGGCCGGGCGCCCCGACCCCGACAGTCCCCTCCGGCACCGCACCGCACAGAGAGGTACGCGGCGGGCGGCGGCCCCGGTCCCCTCGGAGCGGCCCCTCGCAGGGTCCCCTCAGCCGGCACCTGCGGCCGGAGGGCCGGTGCCGCCTCGGCGGGGCTGCCCGGCTCCGTCCCCGCACAGAGCGCCCGGGCAGCGGCGGGGAGAGGGCGGGGGGCTTTGTTTGGGGGCACAGAGCCGGGACCCGTCCCACACGCCCGCCTCGCCAAGACGCTCTAGGGGCCGTTCCCTGTGCCCCGTCCCATACACCTGCCCGAGGGGCCATTCCCTGTGCCCCATCCCACACAATCCCACCCTGAGGGTTCAGCCCTGTGCCCCATCCTAAACACCCTTAGGGTTCATTCCCTGTACCCCATCCCAAACACCCTGAGGGGCCATTCCCTGTGCCCCATCCCAA
>CM031860.1:63406931-63462502 GCA_018697195.1 Certhia americana | reverse complement strand
CATCCCAAACACCCTGAGGGGCCATTCCCTGTGCCCCATCCCAAACATCACCCTGAGGGTTCAGCCCTGTGCCCCATCCCAAACATCACCCTGAGGGGCCATTCCCTGTACCCCATCCCAAACACCCTGAGGGGCCATTCCCTGTGCCCGATCCCAAACACCCTGAGGGGCCATTCCCTGTGCCCCATCCCAAACATCACCCTGAGGGGCCATTCCCCGTGCCCCATCCCACAGTCCCACCTCCCCAAACTACTCCAGGGGACGCACGCCGTACCCCACCCCACACGCCCCAAACCACCCCAGGAATTTGCTGACCCTCATTCCTCTGCCCCACCACACCCCAGCCCAGGTGCGGAGCAGGTGTCATCCCTGCCTCTTTCTATGGGAACCCTGAGAGAAAGGATCGCTCTAAGGGCAGAACACGCGTGGCTGTGTTGGGATTTTGGGGTGGTTTGGGGTGTTTCTTTCCCCTCCCGAGTGTTGGTGTCAGTGTATCTCCCGCATGTGAGATCCGCATTCCCCGCCTCGGCGCTCCCGGTGATGACACGGAGAGGAGAGGTTAAGTGTGGAAGTCACCGTGGTGGGGATGTGAATGACGAGCGGCGGAGGCTCCCTCCCAGCTTGTTTGTGTTTCTGGTGTTTTCGTGTTTATACAAAGCTGTTACAATACCGGGGGCTTGGCGGTTCACGCCGATCTGGCGTTTGCAGTCGAATCCATCGACTTCTGCGGGATTGCTCCGTCTTTGAGATCGGTGTGGGAGATGAGGGATTAGTCCTGAATGCCGGGTAGTAAAATGTACAAAGCCAGTTGTCAGTTACTGAAAATGACCTCATAACAAAGCTTTTATTTACATTCTCAACCCCATACACAGAGCTGCTCTGCCGCATCCTTGCTCTGCTCATCCCAAAAAATGTTTCCCGTGGATTATAGACACGCTGTCTCAGACCTGGTGCCGGGACCAGCTGTAATTGCCTGATATATTAGATGTAAACACGAGCTTTACATAAAAGTGAAACCATATGTATCGCCTAACACATGTCCACTCTGTGATCCTGCACAAACAAAGTCGAGCCCAGAGCCCTGTCCTTAGCTCACCCTGTTGATCCACTTTTCCCGTAGCCTGTACAACTCAGTCCTGTTCCCAGAGTTACCAGACAGGTTTAGTGGAGAACAAGAAATCAGCCCAGGAGCATTTCTGCGTGTTGTGCAAGAATGCTGTTATGTTCTCAGTCCTTTACAGATGTTGTTTTATTGACTTAGTGATAACATTTTGCTCTCCTAGGTCCTTTTCCCTTTCCAGATTGTTAGGCCAGCACTTACTAATCTTTTATGGCGCTGCTGTGGAACAGATGTACCGTGTTTTTTAGGGAGTAGCAAGCTCTGTGGCTTCAGCTGGCATTGCCTCTAAAAAATCCCAGCACTGTCTTTCCCTCGTGCCGCTGTTGTGGAGTGTGTAGCCGGACTAGGAAGCCTGTTTGGATGACTACTGAGCTGGCAAAAATCCAACAGGCTTGGGTCTGTCTGACTCAGTGCCTGGATCCAAATCATTGTGTGGCTGAACAAATGTTTACCTGGACGTCTTTGGGTTTGGAGCAGCATCCAGCCGGTATTTTGTCCAAGTTGAGTGTGGAAAGGGGTGTAGAGGTCTGAGGCTTTAAATGCTAAACATGCTGGCTGATGTTGGGTGCTGTGGTTGTTCATCCCTCTCCATCCTTTGGCTCCGTGGAGCAGCGGCTCTGGAGCTGTTCCGCTTTGTGCCACGCTTCCCTGAAACTCTGGAGTGCGCGGCTGGAACACCACAGCCACGCTGCACGTGTCCTGGGATCCCGTGTCCTCAGCCCTGCTGCTGCTGCAGGCACTCGTGGTTGTCTCTCTCTGCTTTCAGCTGGAAGTGCTTTCTCCCCGTTGTGTCTCTCCCACCAAAGTGTCCCGAGTTAGCTGTGGTGTCTCTGAAACTCAATGTTTCACTGGGATGGAGGAATCTCAGTTGACTTGGTGGCGCTGGAGGGGTTGAGGTAGAGTTTGGAGAACTTGAAGAGGTGTGATGGTGCTTTTACTGACCTCCACCTTAGCTAGATAGTGTAATTTGGGTTTTTCTCACTCATCCATCCTCAAAAGCTGTTGGACCTCTGCCCATCTCTGCCTCAGAAGCTTGGAGGAATATTCCTGCATCTCTCTGCCAGCCTCAGGAATGTATCTGCCTGTCTCTCAACCCCACTTCCATCACTTCATGTTTTCTCTTCCTATCATCTCACTGAAAATTAATCCCTTCTAATCAAATCTGAGATTCTCCGACTAAATTTCTGCTGGCCCAAGTGAGTGTCTAAGGAAAATTGTGATGCTGACTTCTGAAGTATGTGCAATTGCTTTGTATGATTGGGTTATACAAAAAAGAGAGAGAAATTATTTTCTCGTTTCTTTTCACAAAGTATTAAAACGCAGCCTGCTGTGTTTCACAAATCTCACTGCTGTCTCCTTCTCTCAGTAATTGTAATTAACAGACCAGAAAATGGAAAAATGTAGAAATACCCTTTCCCAGTGGCCACAAACATTAGTCCTCTCCAGAAATTAATGAAGTCAAGTCTATGGAAATTAATTTTTTTTTTTAGTGGGTGAAGAATGGATTTGAACTCTTCTTCCTCTGCAGAGTCTAAACCTCTGGCTTTAAGATGTGGCTGAGGGATCTGTCCTGCTCTGCTTGCATGCAAAAACTGATCTAAGCACAGCAGTTATGTGGGAGAGAGATGGTAACCCACCATGAGAATAGAGAATTGAAGCATAACCATAAAAAAATCCCAAATGCAACCAATTCATCAAATTACAGAATCCTAAGACACAAATAGTTCTACAAGTGACACTTCAAAACCACCTTTATGGTGTTTCCAAACTGAGTTGTCATCTTTGTTGTCTTCCTGTTGATGGAACATGAACATTTTTGGCTACTTTGACTCTGTGTCTCTTTTTCATTGCTGTGTCCAGGCATTCTGTGCTCCGTGTTGAGGGCACGTGCGTGTGTGCACTGTAATAAATCTCGAGTTTATTACAGGAGTCACTGTGGAAATTGGTTGAAAAAAAATCTTTCCTCTTTTTTTTTTTTTTTTTAAGAAAAGATTCCAGAAATACCAGGGGTGGAAAATAAATCTTCGTGGAGATGCCAGTTACCACCATGGGCACAGTGGCAGCTAAGGAGCACAGTGGTGTGGTGCAGGTGGTGTGTGGCTCTGCTCTGGTGAGTGGCTTTGGAGGAACCTTAGTTTGAGGTTTTGTTTTTGTGTTTCCATGAGAGCCAGTGCCCTTGAGGGGCCCTGGGATAGGGTTGGGCTGCAGGCTGGAGGAACAGTGCAGGTGGCTGAGGGAGCTGGGGGTGTCCACCTGGAGAAGAGAAAGCTCTGGGGATACCTTTGGCCACCTTCCAGCGTCTAAAGGGGCTCCAGCAGAGCTGGAGGGGGATTTTGGATAAGAGCCTGGAGTGACAGGAATGGCTTCCCACTGACAGAGGAGACTTTTAGATTAGATATTTGAAAGGAGTTCTTTAGTCAGACAGTGATGATGCCCTGGCACAGAAGCTGTGGCTGCCCCTGGATCCAAATCTAGGCTGGACTTGGAGCAACCTGGGCTAGTGGAAGGTGTCCCTGCCTATGGCAGGGGGGTGAAACAAGATGAGACTTCTGCCTCTTCCAACCCAAACCAGTCTGTGATTCAGGCAGCAGCCCTGAGCTGTGGGTAGCACAGGGTTTTGATAACAATGTATTTGCTGTCTGAACCAAACAGCAGCGTGACAAGGACGTTTGCTCTGGGAGATGTGCTCTACATGCCGGTGACCTTTTCCTCTGGAAATCTTTAAATGTAGTGAATGTGGTAGTGTTTGGTGAATTTTAATCATGCCCTTGATTTAAAGTGCAGCTTTGGTGTTATTTTTTATGGAGACTTGAAGCTTTTGTTTTGTGGCATGTTGGGGCCAGGGCTGTGAGGTTGCAAGGATGGGATGGAAGGGAAGTTGTGAGGATGCAGCAGAGAGTGGTTTGGCTCTGAGAAAGGCCTGGGTTGCTCTGAAGGTGATGAGATCAGCAGCAGGAATGTAATGCAAGAGGGGTCAAAAAGCCCCTCCCTGCTTTTCATGCTGGAGTTTGATCCCTGAGCTATTCTCGGGTAGTTCTCTGCTCCCAGGCCCTGCTTTAAAGTCTCGGTTAAACAAGGCACTTATTGTTGGTGCTCTCTACTTCCAAATGATGGTGGCTGGCAGCTTGCTGGGTCTGAGGGAGACAGATTTTGCAGCCCCAGAGTAGTGATTTACACAGGTTTGTTGTTGGATATTCCCTCTTTGGGGCAGTTTTCCACATCATGCTGTGAGACCAGGTTTCTGTCACTTCCTGGAGTAGAAGGATGGAGGGAGCACTGGGGGCCACAGAACAGATCAGTGCCAGAAAGGGAGTGAGGGGATTTCAGCTGTGGAGGGCCCTAAAGAGCTGAACTGACGTAAACCCAGACAATTTCAGCTTGTGGGGAATTTTTGGTTTGGTAACTTTCGTTTCTTTTACCCAGTAGGTCTTTCAAGGGCTGCAAAGCCTTTCAATGGCTTGAAAAGTTCATTTAATTCCACTTTTAGTGTGTGTGTACTTACTGAGTTCAAAGGCAGGAACTACCTTTTAAGAAATAAGAAAATATTTGTTTTCCTGGCTGATGAAGTAGAAAACTAAATGGATGTAGATAACTTTTGAAGAATGGATACTTAGTTATTCATTTCTTCCCCATTCATTATTCTGCATAATGCCAGATTTTCCTTGAGTGTGTCCTCTAGATTGAGCTGAGTGGCATGGAACAGAGTAGGCTGCTAGCATGCTTGGAATGACTGATACATTGGACAGGATATGGTGACGTTTGCACTCTTTGAGAAGGGGGAGAAAAAAAGCATGTTGGTTTTAGATCATTTGTGTCATGAAGTACTTACTCAAGCTCCCTTGTAGCTGATGTATACAGAAAATGCCTTGTGCTAAGCAAAGCAGGTAGTCCTAGCCTATCCCTGAACTGGGAATTGCATAGGAAAAGAAGAGTTACTTTTCCTTTGTAGGAGTTGGCTCAGTTAAATTAATTTTTCGGGGCAGGTGGGGAATGGGTTTTTCCCCACAGGTTACAACATTCAAGCATGCTCACCTGATGTTTCTGTGGGACAGGCATTTAGTCTGGAACTGAATGAAAAATTCCCCTATCCCATGGGATGCACGTTCCAGCATAAAGATGTAATCTCCTGCTTCAATCTCTAGTCTTCTTCTTACAGGATTTTCTTTTTTGCAATTGGTCACCGTTGTGATCCCAGAGGACTCTGCCAGGAAGATGTGCCTGCTAATCCTTTGGTTGAACTCCTGGAGCTCACAGACCCTTTGGGACAGCCTGGCAAGCTGGCACGAAGGTTGTTTTGCAAGAGCCTGGCTTTAGGAGTGCAGCTGCCCTGAGATGTTTTCTCTGGGCTGTCCTGTCTCCGACTGCTTGTTTCCTCTCTTGCATAACTGTTTTCCAGCCGTCAGAGCACAGGCTGACGGGTGACTTACACAGATTTAAGATGCCACTTCTAGGAAAAGGGGTCATCCTATTCCTGTGCATGTTCTGTTGTGACTGTGTGTGCGAGATCTCGGTCAGGGAACCCACACACCTGGCAGAAGATTATTATTATTTCCATGGGGTTATTTTTTAGTTGGATCCAATCCCTGGCCCATCCCATGACTGCTGCCGTCAGCACTACATGTACAGTCAGGGCTGTCCTTTAAGGACAGTACAAACTGGGATCTAAGTTTTCTGGGATTGCATAACTGTGCCCTCAGATGTTGCGGGGTGTACTGACAAATACACACACACATACACGTGTGGTTATAGCTGGGATGTGCTCACAAAAACACTCACAGGTGTGAGTATTTCTCCCTGGGACCACTTCTGTCACCTTCCTCCCGTGTTGGTCCATAGACAAAGCTTGGAGGTTGACTTTGGATTTTCAAGAATGAGCCAAGAGGCTTGTGGGGGGGCACGCAAGGAAGCAAAAATTCTTAAACCCACTTTGATAGGTCGAGCTTTAACCCTGAGATAACGGTTGGTACTTCAGAGTTTGCAGTTTACACTCTGCTGCTCAGATGCTCTGACCCCATGGGACACTTCGTGCCATTCATTAAAGCTTGCAGGAGCATAAGGTCTTCCCAGCAGACTAAATTAAATATCCTTTTCTAGTCGTGGGGAGCTCACACCATCACTCCAGTGTCACAATGGCATCTGGTGTCTCTGTTTGGGCTTTGAGAGAACTTGACAAAGGGCTGAGTGTGACCGCAGCCTTTGGAGCGAAGCACCGGGTCATTACTCTTTTTGTCCCCTGATTCCCTTGGGGTGGGATCCAGGGCTGTGTGGTGGGCAGGGATCCAGTCCTGAAGATCTTGCACATGAAAATATTCCAGGGAGGAACAGAAGAGAAAAAAGAGAGAACTGCTCAGATTGCAGGGTGAGATGGGAGGAGGCAAATGGGAGGGGCAGTGGGGTCAGGCTCCTGTCAATTCCTGTCCCCATTACTGTGGGATGTGAGAGGGATTGTGCTGCTGGGAAGGCTGTGCTGGGAGGCTCCTCTTCTCCTGCCTGTTCTGTGAGTCCAGCTCTTTGTATTCTCCTTGTATTGCTCTTCCAGGAATGGAGGGAGAAGGTGCCATGTTTGAACAGGCATGGGATCTTACGGTGTTTCTCCAATGGATGATGGAAATATTAGGGAGGCTTGCATGCTTTAGGGTTGCTGCTGACGTGTTCTGTTGTCATATTTCTGTTACAAGCAAAGAGCTGCAGGGCCGGAAGGGACCTTAAGTTGTCTAATCTGACCTCCTGCCCCAAGGCTGGGTCAGATCTATCTAAACTTTCCCAGCAGATGTTTGTCCAAAACAGTTGTTAAAAAAGCCTTCAGTGATGGACTTTCCTCATCCTCCCTGGTGATTCTTGAAAGTCTGTCATTGTTCTTGCCATTACCAAGATTTTCCTAGTTTCTGACTTTGATTTCTGTGCAGCAGTTGAGAATTGCTGCCCTCTTGCCCTTTTGTTACTGTACAGAGTGAGCTCTTCACTCCTTCGGAGCTGCCTTTGGGAATCTCTGGGCCGAGTCTTCCTTGAGCTGCAGGGCCCAAAACTTGCTGGAGTGCTGTGTCTGATACCTGCATGTACTGAGCCAGCAAACACCATTTTGTGACTCTCAAGTAGACTTTTGGCGTGTGATGAATGCATTTTAGTGTTGGACAGAGCACTGGTGAAGTGTTTTGTCATGGAAGGTTTTATTATGGCTTTGCCTCTTTGCCAACTACAAACAGAGCGCGGGCTCTTCTCGCTCAAGTGCTGTCTATTCCACAGGGATTTGTTCTGGATCTCTGACTGTTCCAGAATAATTCCTTCCTGTTGTAAGGTGAAGGAAGTCCTTGCCAGCTGCCCTGACCAAAGCTTTCCCTGTGATTAGCTCGATTACAGCTCAGCCACTGTGCTTTCATTCTCTGACCTGCCAGCTGTAGCTCAGGAGTGACCTTCCCTTCTCCCTCCCTGCTGTGATTACACTCTGTGCATCCATACCTACTGTCCCTTTGTTCCCCTGAAGGATTCAGCTATTCATGCATTTCTAAAGCTGGTAAAAAGTGGATGTGAAGATTATTTTGAGATGTAGCACTCAAATATAAAACATGACAGAAAACAGATCAGCCAGCACTAGAAGCATTATTTGCTAAGGTAAACTCCTTCACTTTATTTTTTTGGGGGAAAAGAACCAAAACTTGCCCAAGTGTATTGTTCAGGCATTTTCTCTGGATCTATTAACACCTCTATTATACCTTTCAGTGGGAGAGATTAGGAAGTGTGTGTGAAAGGTTTGTCTGCACACAGAGAGCCTTTGTCCTGAGACAACTGAAGAAGCTCTCACCAAAATGAAGACTGGTCTGGACAGGTCTGAAATATCTTTTGGCATCGACTTGTGTTTATTGCTGTGGGAAGAGCAGGTAGGGAGGAGCAGTCTGGCTTTCTTTTTGTTTGAACTATCAGTATATATCTTTGAATTCCTCAGTTTTCTTGCAGAGTTTTTGTATGATAACTTGTGTAATGTGAGTCCCCAGTTTCTCTTGTTCTCTTTCCAATTGCAGTGAAAGCTCTGGTGTTTCATTCCTTACTTTTTTTCTCTGTCAGTTGCAGACACTGGGATCTTTAGTCATGTGGAAGGTATTTTATTGACAGCTTTAGAGTCTGAAGTACTGCTAGCACTGAAGAGGTGTAAAGTGATGTAGACTCTTGGGCAAAATCCCTTTTCCAGTGTCCCTTGATAAGGATTTCTTAGAACTGAAGAGTAAATGAAGTGGCACAGGAGATTTGATCCTCTCTCTTCTGACATCTTCTCCTGCTCCAAACAGGGCCAGGATCAAAGGTAGGTTTCTTGTGAACTTTTTTGGACCTTTTTTAGTCAAGAGTGGCAGGTTGATGCCATGCTTAGTGCTCTTGTGGTGAGGAATATTTTCTTCCTGTCTGATCAGTGTTTCCCTCGCTGTCAGTAATTCCCATTGTTTCTTGTCCTTTTGTTTCTGTCATCCAGTCTGGCTCCATCTGCTCAGTAAACCTCAGTTAAGGAGTTGAAGACAGTAACTGGATCCCCACTAAACAGCATTTCTTTTCCAACTCCTGTTCCCTCATTCCCTTCTCACATCAGGTGTTCCAGTCTGTTGGCTGCTGCCTTTCCAGCTCAATGATCTGAGGAAATTTGAACCAGAGAGTCATGGAATCACAGCCTGGTTTGGGTTGGAAGGGACCATAAAGATCACCCAGGCCCACCCCTCGCCATGGACAGGGACACCTCCCGCCAGCCCAGGTGGCTCCAAACCCTGCCCAGCTTGGCCATGGACACTTGCAGGGATCCAGGGGCAGCCACAGCTTCTCTGGGCACCCTGTGCCAGGGCCTCCCCACCCTCCCAGGGAAGAATTTCTTCCCCATGTCCCATCTATCCCTGCCCTCTGTCAGTTTAAAGCTGTGTGTTTCACCCATCCAAACGGTATCTCCCCATTTTTCTATGTTGATAAGCCCTGGACTCTTGTTCTTTCCAACACTGATGCTTGTTACCTTGTTTTCAACCAGAGATTAAAGTCAATTCAAGGGAACCAAACTCTGAATTTTCCTGCTGGATTTGAGAGGAGAGTTCTCCCCTAGGCTGTGTCCTGCTTGCTTGCCTGCACGAGCCTGTTCTTAGGAACACCTCTGGCTTCAATAGATCCAACTGAATCTCACACCTGGTGCTTTTAATTTTGTTGTTCTCCACAAGTTACTCTCAGGTTTGCTGTTCCAAAAAGCACTGTAGTGAGCAGCTCAGGGCAGGACTTTGCAAGGCACAGCTGAGTGCTTTCCATGGCTCATCCCTTGAACCTTGCTTTCATGCACCTGTGGGGCATTGTTGAATGTCACCATTTTGTTTTGACCCTTTAAGGGCCTTTTCTGGAGTCTTTCTGAATACAGAGTTGTTCCCTGGTTTTGTAGTTGTACCTGGGGCTTCTCTTTCATAATTATTTATGTTGATATTGGACCAGTGTGTGAAGATTATTTAGAAATTGAAATCTTTACACCACGGTGCTTGCAAATCTTCCCAGCTGAATCATCTGTTGGGTTTATGGCCTTACATTCCAGTCTGTCATCCCGACTGGTAATGAAAATATTGCACAGCTCTTATGCCTGGCTGGACCCGCTTGCCAGTGCCCTCCCAATTAGATAACAAACCCTTGATAATTATGCTTCCAGAAGGCTGTTGTCATGCAGCCATTTTATGGTGATTACATCTAATTAATGTTTTCTTAGGTGGATCTTGGGGGAATGTCATATGGAACAGCGTCAGAGCTAATAAAGATTACATTTCTGAATCTCTTTATCAATCCTGTACATTTTTTCCTGGTGATGCACATAGCCTTTATTGCTCCATAGATTTCTGATGTTAGAAGGGACTGTCGAGGTGATGAGATGCCCCTGTCCACTCTGAAAGTTCAGCTGAGCGAGTCACACCAGACTGATCAGGAGCTTTGTAACGGGACAGTTGTGACATGACAGCTCCAGGAGATCAAGAGGAAACAAAACGTGATGTGTTTATGGATCCCAAACAAAATTAAGCAATTACCTGAATCCAGTCTTCGGAGCAGCCTTTGAACGAATCCCAACCCTTTTTCTGCAAGGGCTGGGAGCATAAAGAACGTGTCTAATCTGTCCTGATATCAGGCAGCAGTTATCAGTGCCTACGTGCTGTTACTCAGATCTCGTTAGCTGCCTAATTGGATAATAGGCAGGACACTTCACAACTGCATAAGTTTATTAAGCTTAATCTGCTCTGGAGCAGGGAGGGGAAGATGTGCTTGGTGACAAATGGACACAAGAAGATGCACGGTAGGGCAGAGGTGTAAATTTGGGGCTGTGTCCCCATCACTTCAGTCCCAGTAACTTTCTGAGGCAGAGGTTCTGTGTGTCTGCAGCATTTACAGCAGTGCTGGAGTCCCAGAGCACAGAGTGACAGCACTTCCAGACTTCACCCATGTTGGCTAGGCAACTTCATTTTCAAAAGCACAGTTTTTCTAGTAGTTAAATCCCTTTCAAATTTCTTTTTGATAAAATCTGTGGTATAACTTTATACCTGTTTTTAATCCAACGTGATAGAACAGGGAGAAACATCCTGTATGTTTGTGTGATACTGGACTTTGCAACACGTTCCTGGTCCTAAAACTTGTTTCCAGCACATGCAGATGCACAGTGGACAGGATCAGAAAGCTTCCACAGTTCTGTACATGGAGAGGAGAAGCTATTTGATTATTAAACACTTTTCCCTTTCTTTCCTGAAAAAATGTAGTTACTGCAGTTACTGCAGATACCCAGTTTTAAACTTTCAGAGTGGGTTGCCTCTTTCCAAAGATGCAATGAAACCTAAATCAGATTCTTGTAGATGGTGGGGGCATGAGCACATTTCATGAGTTGTCACCACCTGTTCTATTCTCAGGAGAAGGGATCTGCAAGGGACATTTCTGGGTGCAAAAGATGCATCTGCCAAGGGCATCTTTAGCTCAAGGTAATGGGAGAGTGACTGTGTGAACTGTCCTCTCCATGTATTTTCTGGATTCCCTTGGAACTGATGGAGGGTTTTCACAGAAACCTCAGCTTGAGCCCAACTTTTGGCCCTGTATCTTGCATGAGGTGCCTACAGCTTTTAATTTATTTATTGCTTAGCTTCCTAGGAAAAGTATCTTCACCTTGTGCTGTGCAGCATCTTCCTGTAGCCAGCAGGAAAGACAAGAGCCAGCCTCTTAATCTGTAAGTGTCTTAAGCAAATGTAAACTCCATTAAGTGTGTTTATCACCAAGCAGCTCACTCCCAGCTGTGCAAAGCACCTCGTGGTTGGTTTGTATGGGATGCACAGAGGATCCTCTGCTGCTTTATCCTCACATCTGTGTTTGTGACCAGCGAGGGTTAAGAGCAAGGCACTTGTCTGTGTGAGGACACTATTCCACAGTACTGTGAATTTAAAGTATGCCGACTTCCCCATGGAAAATGTTATTTAAAAACAGAAGAAGACCTAAATTGCTTTTATTTTGGATGAAGGGAAGACATTGTGGGATGTTTGGTCCATTTTGGTGTAGACAAACTCCCAGATGGAAAAACTAAAGAATAGTGATTGAACGCAGTAAAATTTTTATTGTTATCCACACCTGATCTAGTGCCTGTACTGAAAGCGTGATCAGCAGGGAACAATAGTATTTTTTTCCAAAGGATAGCTCACATCTCAGCAGCCAAATTCCTGGGACAGGCTCTGGACAGAGCCTGTGTCCTTGTTTTGTTTATGCAGTCCCTCTGAGGCACCGGTGGGGGGTAGCTGCAGGTAACTCTTCCCTTCTGTTGCTTGTGCCTGGGTCATACTGCAATTGGAGGCATCCAGAAGAAATGAAAGAGAGTGGGCTGCTACAGATGGTCTCTCCAAAGTGTTGGATGTGTTGATAGCATGTTTTCTGTCGCTATACACACCAATATTGCTTTTGTCTCCCATCCAAATCTGCTGGGTATTGACACGGACTCAATCCGTCATCAACTTTGAGTCAGGCTCGACTTCAATCTGTACTTATTAAAGAGTGAAGAATGCTCTGTCATATGCAGTCGATAAGGGAATTTAGAAATAAAAGTGCATATTAAACTGTCAGTAGCATTTTTTTCCCCTCTTTATCTAGGAAAAAAAAATAACGGCGTGGATTGTTTTCTTCCTCCTGCGTGGGCAATTTCTAGACGTGCCCAACACTCGCAGGGTTGTTTTTCAAATCCAAGATAACCCTTAGGGTGGTCCTGTCTGGCCTCTGCCTGCTACAGATCAAACTCACACCCAGACAGGCAGGAACCAAGAGCAGAACACCTGCTTGGTTGGTCTCTAGTGTGTTCTTTCCAGAAAGCTTTAAAAATGTGTTTTTTCAGGACAATGAAGAGGTGAGATTTGTGACGCTGTGGATTCATCTTGCCCGTGTGGCTGAGCATGGATGAGCTGTCCTTGTAGAGGGAGCCATGGTAGGAATCTGTCACTCTAGGGCTTCATTAGGGTCGTTAAGCACTACTTTTAAGTTTCCTGAGCTTAAGTCACAGAAGATCTGATGTCTGGAGTGAAGGCATGGCCTGTGACAGGCTGTCCTTTGGAAAGCTGTGCAGAGATCCTCGTGTCTCTCTAAGGCAGTGCCCTGTATTTCAGAAAGGAACATTGTGAGCGAGGAGAACAAGTTTCAGATCACATGTTCCCCAGCAAATGCTGTCCTTTCGATAGGAAGACTTGTTGGAGAATGTTAATTGAGTCCCTTTTTAAATGAAGGAGGCTTTGCTTCCTTCCCAAGTTTTCAAAACAAATTTTCCAAATACAGTGCCTATGTTTCATTCAAGTGTAAATCCTTTCTCTTTAACCTGGAAGTTATCCCAGAAAAAAGCCTATCCATTCACTGCAGGACAGACCTTTGTGGTTGTAGTGGAAAAAAAAGAAGTGGATCAAATTGTCCAAACAGGAAGGGAATTAAGAAAAGCCATTGCTCAGTGAGCGGAGCTCTCATTTCAGTTTAAATGGTGTCCTACAAATTCCACTTCACATCTTCATTGCTTTTGAAGCATCACACAATGATTGAGGTGTCTGCTAAATTTAGAAATGACAATTTTTTCCCTGCCAACACGCCAGCCTAGCTGGAGGGATTTCAGCATGTAGTTATGGGATGGATGCAAGCGGTGATTTGAAATTTACTGGCTTGTTATCTCATCTGACTTGCACATAGCTCTGTCCTGGTGGGGATTTAATAACTTACACTGATGCCTTTTCATTCGAGGGCATTAATGGAAATGCTTTTCTGGCACAGCCAGGTGCTTATGCTGTTTTACATTTGGTGAAGCTGAGGTACTGAAAGGATCAAGCGTGGTGTGCTGAATAAAATGAGCTCCCACCTAAACACATTGAAATTGTGCTTTATTTTGAGCAAGTTATGGGTAGGGCTGTCATTCTTTTACCCCAGTCACATGGGAAGGCTGTGGAAGCAGAGATAAATCACAAGTGTCCCAGTTCACAGTTTCTACTGTTTACCATATGACAAATCATCTTGCTCTGTGAAAAATGTCTTAGATCTAAAATACATCTTTTTTTTTTTCTTTTCCCAGCCTGTGGTATTTAATTATTCTCTTTCTGAGCAGCATTTTATCTCAGTTCTATGAAGCTGTTTGAGGCAGAGTTTCATGCAGAGGATCAATACTCAAGTAAACTTCCCTTTGTTTAGGTAAAATGTCTTGATTGTTGCAGAGAAGAAACGTTTTGAGTTCAGGTGTGTCGGGAGAAATGAAAGGCACCTTGCAGCAGTGGTAATCCATCACTGGAGTGCATCCCACAGCACTCCAGGCTCCACTTTGCCTGCAAGGCACTTAAAACCTCAAAGCACAAGAAGTCGACTGGAGGAAGTTTTCTGTTGGAATCTCCAGACAAAATTTCATCCTCAGGCTTTGTTTGGAAGTTTGCAACGAGATGGGAACAAAGATGAAGGTGTCACTGTTGTGTTTTCATCTCTCTCCTCACCCACCCTTCTCTTTCTTGTTTTTGATATCGTTTGACCTTTAAAGGTCCCTTGCAGCCCAAACTATTCTGTGATTCTGTGATTCATGAGCTATTTCTGTTCACTGCTCCATTCTGCACTCAGGAGGAAAATCACTCAGCAGGGGGAATTGTTCCTGTTGCTTTACAGGAGGGATGTGGTCCTGTATAAGAGATTTTCCACAGCAATACTGATGTCCTTTGGATATCTCCAGCTGACTTGAATGCAGACAGTCTGTAGTGAGGAGAATCTCTTTGCTTTTGTACTGAAATATTTTTTACTGTCGTACTCAAACCCATGGGGGAAATTCCCATCTTCTTCAAGGGAACCTTTTGGTGGGACCAGACAGCCAGTCTGCCAGCCTTCAGGATCTAAAGACTTGCTTCCCAACCTGAATTCCCCTGCCCTGGGCTCTGTGCTGCTCCAGGGGTGTGTTTGTACAGACAGCAGGATGGAGAAGGCTGTGTGAATCTCAGCGTGCCGAGGCCAGCCCTGGGTACGTGTCTGCTGCCTCACAGCTGGAACATGTGGTTTGTTTAATGCTCCAGCAAAGCACCAGCCCAGGGAAAGTCTCTTTGATACATCTGCACCTGGAGAGACATATTTTTCCTGGAGTCACGTCTAGTCTGTTCCAGGCTGAAGTCAATCCAGTTACTGTGGGAGTAAATCCATGCGGTGTTTGGCTTTTCTAATTCTGGTTCTCTTCCCATAGTGTTGCTGTTGGATTTAATGATTTTCCCTGTGGCTTGAATGGTAAAGATGTGGTAACTGCTAAGGGGATGGCTTAAAATCAAAGATTCAGTGTGGGTGTTGTGCTTTCAAAAAAAAAAGAAATAATGCTATTTCGAGAGCTGTGCTGCTATTTCAGGGCAGTTTGGTAGGTCTGGATTCTGAGAAGTGGTGAGGAAAAATAATTGCTTTTGGCTATCGTGTCTCATATGGTGTGTCCTGAAATGATCCTGATGTACACATAGAGCTGGAACCAGTACTGAGCCGGGGATTTGTTCCCTGTTTCATCCTCCTGGTACAGAGGATGGGAGGAGAAGAAAAGATTCCTGTTGAAACTTTGCTCCCAAGCTTGCTGCAACGAATTTAAAACCCCAAACCACAGCAAAATCCCAAGTGTAATATGGACACCAGTGTTTATTTGCCTGAGACACGATTGTGTTTTGAGTTGTGCAAACGCAGGCATATTTCCTATTTAATTAAGGCTCATTTTATGAATTAAGATTCACAAACAATTGGAGAGAGAAGGAGGGTGGAAGAGATAAGATCTCAAGGTTAGGGATAGGGTATAGCTTTTTTTGGCAGCTGGAATATGACTTCTGCAGGAAACTTTGCAGCATTCTTCTATCAATTATGCCAGTGTTTTTAGCTTATAACTGTTTTTTTTTTTTTTTTCTTCTTTTTTCTGTAGTTTACTGTCTGTCTTTCCTTCCTTTTGCAGTCCTGAAACACCAAGCTTTGCTTCTGTCAGGAGTGTAAGAGTGGCAGATACCTCCAAATGCTCAGTGTGATCGAGGAGCTGGAAATAAGGATTGGCAGAGCTGGAAATAGGGAAGAATTCCCACCAATGGTTCACCAGAGCCTGGCAAGCTCACAAAAACTCAGGAAAAGGCAGGCCAGTTTGGGACTGCTTGTTGCTTGTCCTGTTCAGTTCAACAACTCCAAGTTGTTCCTGGGCTGTTAACCCTTTGTCCTGTCAGAGGCTGACAGAGCCAAACTGCAGCTTGATGCTCTGGTTTAGGTTCTGGCCAGCTGTTGATAGATCCCTGGTGGTCAGTAGGGTTTGGAAACCAGAGGCACTGGAATTCTTGGCTAGGTTATGATTTCTGTCACCAGGGTTAAGATGGGAATATCCTGTTCACTGCGTCAGGTTGAATATAACTGGTGTCCCCATACTCTGCAGCTTCTCCTGACACAGCAGGAGAGTGTTGTGGCAGGAACAGCTGTCTCTGGGATGGGTAGGTATTGTGGGATGCCTTCTGGGTAGGTGGAGCCTTCTACCTGTCTGCAGCTTTCCAAAAATAAGGGATTTGCTACAGCACATGCTTGTTCTGTCTGCAAGGGATTTGCAGAACTGTGGATTTACTGGATTTGCTTCTCTGTTATCCAAGGAATATGCCAAAGCTGTTCTTTTTGTCATTGCCCTGGAACTCCTTTTAGCTGTGTAATACTGTAGCCTGAGGCACATGAACCACAGCTAAAAGGAGTTCTGATCTTGCTGGATGTGGGGGCAGGAGAAGCTCAGTAGCCCAGACTATGTTCTCAGCCCATTTCTCTGGGGATCACTTGGGGATGATGACTGCCTCCAGTGGGAGTTTGTGATGGGGAAGAGAATCCTCTAGTCCTTCATTTTATCCCCGTGCTGTAAATCAAGATGCTGCCCTACTCACTAAGATGTGTTCCTGGTAGCAGCTCCCATCCCAACCCCTCAGAACTGGCAGAGCCTGCCACGTTCTCACGGTACCCTTCAGCCAGAGGAACACAATTATTTTCATTTCTTTTCCCTCAGATGATGAGGATTTGAAAAACACATAATGGTGCATTTTATCAGTGAATTTTAAATGGTGTGATTCATCCCCTGTGTTCTTGGCGTGACGTTCCTTGGTTTTTGTATTTTTTTTTTTTTGATATCTGTGCAGTTCTGTCAGTGCCAAGCACTGTATGGAAGTGCCCCATGGCAGACAACCTGCTCTGCCCATATGTTCCCTTTAAAAAAAAAAACAAAACCAAAAAACCAGCTCATAATAGGAAGTCTTTATACTGCATGCCAAGACGCTTGGGGCTTGTTAAATATATTCTACTTGTCAACAACTACCCAATTTAAAAAGTAGCCTTGGTGTGAATCAGCTTTGAACAAGTTCATTTGACTCAAGGGATATTTGCAGGCATTAAAACAAGTTGGATCACGGTGGTAAAAATGTGCAGTGGTTTCCTGATCAAAAGCACCATCCAGTGACCATTTTTGTTTTGTTTTGTTTTGTTTTAATCTCCTTCAAACCTTCAAAACTGCAGAGATTTTCCCAGCTGGTGATTTTGGAGGGTGGAGGGGGTTTATTGGGGCGAGCGTTTCTGGGGACCACTCAAGTGTGTTGCTGGAAATTCAGGTGGCAAAGGAGGTGCCTGGTGACTCCAAAGTAGCAGGAAATTTTATTCTGGAACTTGTTCCACCATCCTTGTTGATTGAGGGTTAATTATAAAATGTCAAATGTCATGGTTAAGGGTCTTTTCCAGCCTAAGTGGTTCTCTGAATGCTGTGATACGTCCTCTGCCTCCCGCCGCATTTTTCCTGGATGGTTTTGTGGAAAGAGGCAAAGGGATGGCTGTCCTGGATCACACTTGCAAAAAAATACCATTTCTCAGAACAATTTTTTTTTTGTTGTTGTTGGAAGAACTCAAACATTTCTGTTTCACTTTCTGGGCCAGCAGTGCAGGACCACAGAGTGGTGCTGTAATGGGAGCCTGTATTCTGCACAAGGTCTGATGGCCTCAGCTTTAATATCCACCAGCTTCTTCTCTTTCATAACTTTTGGAGTAGTTTACAGAGTTTGTTATTTGTGGACGCTGAAGAAGCACAGCTTCTTCCCAGCTTGGGAAGAGGAGACAATTTAGTATGGTCCCTTCCCTGAGATGTGGGAAAGGGATATTCCTGGAAGTGAGGGGGTAAATGAAGTTAAGGCTTGGTAAGGTCAACTTCTCAGAGTAAAGGTGACCTGAGTTTGGACAGGCAAAGGTTAATGCTGTTTTTCCCTGGCTCTTTTGGGATGTGTCCAGAGGAGGAAGGGGCAGAGTCAGCCTGAAGGTCCCTGTTGCCTTCGAAAAACCAGTGCTGAGGAGGTTTGGGAGTGAGCTGCAGGTTTGGGGTGTGGGAAGAACGGGAAGCATTTTGGCACGCTGCTGTCCAAGAGTACACGTGGTGTGTCATTAATGCCTTTCCTTCCCTGATGTCTGATCCAGCCTGCACTCCCTGTGTGTCAGTCACTGGGGTGGGTCAGTAATTTGTAAATGGAGCTGGTAGAGCTGATGTAAGATCAGCATTTTCAGCGCCTTGAGCCACGCTTGGTGGCTTGGGTTTTTACAGGGATAAATTGTGGTGGATGATAGCACTTACCTTCAGTTCCAACTTGTTTTTCTCTCACAGCCACCCCTGTAAATTTCAGCAGCTCTCTGGAAATCAAACCACTTCATTTCAGGTTCTGCCTGTGGAAATACAAGGCAGGACACAAGTTGCGTGTTGGGACAGGAGTGCTGGCTCGTTTTTCTAAGTCTGGGTTCCTTGTACCACCATGGTGAGAAAATGAGTGTGGTCATCTTTCCATCATGAGGGCTGGTGGGTAGAGATGAGGCACGCAGGATAAACGGTGTGGGATACAGTAGAGTGGGTGCTGCAGAGATGGTGGACATGTTCCACTCAAAACCTCCTGGAGACCAGGCAGGATTGCTCACTCAGGCTCACGTGTCCCTGTGCAGCATCTGCAAGGCTTTTTGCTCTGATTGGGCAGGAAGAGATGATGAGAGGGATGAAATCTCACTGACAGGAAAAGCAGGGATTTTGTATCTGTCTCATTTGTTTCAAGTATTGGAAAACAGTGTGTTGAAGGAGACAGTGCTGGTGATAGTCCTACTTGGAGCAGAGCCTTTCTGTCCCACACTTTAGTTGCTGTGAGCTGCCAGAACAGCTGCCCATACCTGGCAGCTGCTTGCAAAAGAGGGGAGCAGGACTGGACTGGGGCCGAGCGACTCATTCCAACTGCTCTATCCACCTGGCAAATCTGTCCACACTAAAATCCTGGCTTGGATAAAGCCTGAGCACGAAGCTGAGGAGGAAGTGCCACTCTGCAGGTGTTTTCAGCCCAACAGCTGGAGGTGAGCTGCCAGCATGTGCAGGTGTAACACGAGTTAACCTTGATCCCAGTGGCGCTGTACTTACAGTCTGTGACACAGGTTTATGAGCTTGGGAAGGGCTCTGGTATGTGCAGGGAAGGCTGTGGATCATCATCACCCTGCTCCTGCAGCTCTGCAGGTAGCTGAGTAAACGAGGTGTGTCTGCTTCCAGAGCAGTAAAGCTCCCGTGGAGCCGCAGACGCAGCTGGCCCGGGCTGGTGTTTGCACAACGTCTGGACAAAGGCAGCTTGGAACAGCAGGCTGGTGTCACCCCCTGTGTCTGACTGATGTGGAGGACTTGGGATCAATTAGTAACACTCCTGAAAAGGTGCAAATGGTGATTCTGAAAAGGGTTGTGAGTTTGGCATACAGCCTGCTGCGTTAAATGGGAGGGAGAAGGGAAAAAGAGACTCATCTTCCAGTTTGATGTGTTTGCAGCGTGGAGAGCTTGGAAGGAGCATCTTGAAATAACAGGCAGTTAGGATTAATGTGCTTGTGTCTGAGAAGGCTGATGAAAGGGGGAAGAAAGGAGAAGTTACAAAATGCTTGTTTGTTGTGCCAGAAGCTGTGGAGAAGCACAGCTCAAAGCGTCGGGAGGCACTGACAGGCAGTGCTGGAACCAGCCCAGAAATCCCTTCCACTTCAGTTCTGTATCTGCTCAGAGATGTGATCTGTCCTGACCTGTGCTCAGGGTACTGAGTCTGAGACCTGCAAAGGTGTTAAAGGAGATAAAACTGCTCCAACCAGAATAATCCTTCCAAGCACTTCTCCCTCAGCTTAGGGAAAAAGGTGCAGTAGAGATAATGATAGGAAATTCTGTTACTACAGTTACTTAGGTCAGGGTTACTCACTATGACCATGCTCAGTACAAGTAGTGCTGGGCTGTGCAATGAGTTAATGGCCTAATAACTGCAGTGTCTCTTTACATCTGCTGAATAAGTCACCTTTCTGTTTCTGTCGTGGAGCTTTTGCCTTTGGGCTCAGCTAACAGTGCTTTCAAATAAGCACTTTTCCTTATGCAGCTGATGAAATAAATAAAGGTTATTACATCTATTGGAAAAAGGCTTTTGCAACTCTGAATCCAAAAGTTTGCTGGTATTATTATTATGGTCTTCTTCGTCTTCTTCTTGTTATTTTATTTTTTACTGTTTTCATCATGGTAAATTCCTGAGGCGCAAAGGGCACAAAATTTTATTTTGCAATTCAAACCTGGCCATCTCCATTAAATTGGCAGGATAATTCCCAGCACCACAGCCCTGTCTTCTGCTGGGACTGGAGTGTAAATGTTTATGACAGATTGGATCCTGAGTTGAAAGCTTCAACCAACATCCTCTCTGTCTTTAGAGAAAAGTATTTCAACAGCTGATTAGTGTCATTGTTAAAATTAGATATTTTATTTTTGTTGTGATTTTTCTTTTCTAGCTTCTGCTCTTGGTTTCTCAATCTCACTTTGCTTAGATTGAATTAATTTGGTGTCAAAATTTCTCTGTAAACACTTGCAGGCTGTGATGACAAACCTGTATTATAAACACATGTGTGTGTGCTGTGCCCCTTCACGTGTTGATAGTATTTTGAATAGCTGCACTTAAAATAATGAGGAAATAGTAGTGTGTTTATTTCTTGTGCTTCCATTTAGTCTTTCAGCTGACTCTTGTTGCTTTTAACCAAGTTCCTTTCAAACACATGCAACATCATTGCTTAGCTTTCTAATTAGGGATGATGCTTAATTCTCATCAAATAAAAACCTACAGGGAATAAAGTGATTCTGGTAAATTTTTCTGCTGGTCTGTGCAGTCAGCACAGGGAATTTGTGTTGATGATGCATTTCTCACCCTCCAGACTGGCTGTTACACTTGGTAATGTGAAGGCTGTCGATCCAACACAGTTTAAGAGCACTCAGAAAGGCCAGGTGACTGGTTTAAACTGTCTCTAAGCTCTCTTTCAGCTTGGCCATCCTGAGGCAGGAATGCCAGAGGTCAGCAGGATGGATTGCTCCTCCTCTCCATGCCCTGAAAGGCTGTGGGCAGCAAATGCCAGCTGAGCACCTGAAATAATGACAGGGCTGAGGTGGGTCCCACTGGGATGGCCCTGAGTTTGGTCTGGGGATGCCAGCAGTCCCAGCTCATGGCTAAATGACAGCCTGCTGTGGCATACAGAGTGTGAAGGAAGGTCACTTTTTAAAGATTAACCAATCCTGGTGGAGAACCCCCAAACAAGCCCCAAATCCCAACCAACCTTCAGCCAAGCCTTGTTTTCAGAGGCATTGCCTTGCCCAAGTCTTTGTGTCACCAGGGCTACAACAATACCATCACAGGAGTAGTTGGGTGAGCTAAGAATAGCAGATTTCCTTGAGAAATGCTTTTGTTTATTTTGGTTTTCTATTTTTAAATAGTTGGAGCCTTAGCAACTTCTTTCTGAAGGGTCCTGGAAGAATTGCCTGATCAGAGAGTATTGTTGTAAGGAGGGCAGTTGTGAGCTACCTTAATTCTCTGGTTTCTTCCTTGTGACCTGCAAGGTTTTACTGGCAAAATAATGGGAAAAAAAAACCCCAAACCATGAAGTTCAGTGTCACCCCACTGAACTTGTAGCTTTTACAAATGCCAGGAATGGAAACCCATCATTCTGGCTTGGTAGAATGATGCCCATCTTAGAAGATATATTTTTGCAAAGATTTGTCTGCTGGAAAACAGCAGTTATGTTCGGGATTTTTTTTTTTTTTTTTTTTTTTTTTGAGGGGTTGGTTTTAGTGATTTTTTAAAAGGTGTTTCGGTTTTATTTTATTTTAATGAAGGAAGCAGACAGGAGTGAGAGGGGATGAATGGAGGGTAATTTCTCCTAAGGAGTCAGGGACAGAATGGTGATAGAGACTGAGAAAAGGGGGCAAGTTTGGAAGTAGAAGTGATTAAAATATCCTGAGTGAGGCACTTACAAGCACAAGAGCTAAGAGCATCAAAGCTGTGTGTTGTAGACAAAAGGAAGATGTGTATTTGGATATTTTCTTGTGGGTAACCAGTGCCTGTTGACTGTCTCACAGGAATGCTGTAAGCAAAACAAAGCAGGGGAATTTTACTTCCAGTGAAGCTGTGATTTAGTGCTACCCTTGCTCTTAGATGGACACAAAGTAAAATCAGAGTCTGAGAGAGATTCACAGTGCAACAGCCAACACATCTTACCCTGTGATTAAAAGAGAAAAACAAAACAAAACAAAACAAAAACACAAACAAAAAACAAAAAAAAAAAAACCCCAAACCAAAAAACAACCCTTTTTGGCAATCAAGAAGAAGTAAAAAGCCAAACTGCCTTTGTACCAGTTTGGACCTGGTAATATCCACTGGCTCGAGAGCCTTGACTGGTGGCTTGGCAAGTGCTGAAGGGAGAGCACTGCACACAAAGGGTGACAGAACAAGAGGACACAGCCTCAAGCTGTGCCAGTGGAAATATAGGTTGGATTTTAGGAAAAGGTTTTTTACTGAAAGAGTGCTAAAGCACTGGAATTGTCTGCCCGGGGAGGTGATGGAGTCACCGTGCCTGGATGTGTTTAAATAAAGACTGTATGTGGCACTTGGTGCCAGGGTCTAGTTGAGGTGTTAAGGTATGGGTTGGACTCGATGATCTTGAAGGTCTCTTCCAGCCTGGTGATTCTGTTTTATGTGCTTGTCTCACTTATGAGCCTACCAGAGGGAATAATTGATGCTGAAATAAAGTGTACTGGGGGTTTCCTGTATTTTATCACCTCTTCATTCCACTGTGGAGTACGGATCCTGGTTGGAAAGCTCAAGCTTTTGCTAAATTTTAATTGCCTTTCCCTGCTGATCATATGGTACAGGTTGTTGGATAATAATAAAGGGTGGTTTCCAAATCAGGGTTCTGTACACACGAAGTACCCTGTTATTTTCTCATCTCTCTAGACAGGTCACCTAATCCAGTATTAAAATGCTGAAACGGGAGGGAAAACATTTTCTTGTGAAGAGCTTTCATGTGAAGAATTCACAGGAGCTTGCCAAAGCCAGGATTAGGAAAGCTGTACTTAAAGAACTGAGCTAAATCCATTCAATTTCTACTGGATGTAGATGGCAGAAAAGATGTTCCTTTACTGTGGCAATGAAAATACATGGATCAAAGTGTTACCAGGAGAATGAGAAGGGGAGAGGGTTATAGAATATCTGTGGGAGGGAATTCTCCCCTTCTCTTCTGCCCTAGTGAGACCCCACCTGCATTGCTGGGATCCCAAATATCAGAGGGATGTGGAGCTGCTGGAGTGAGTCTGGAGGAGTCCACAGAGCTGCTCCAAGGGCTGGAGCCCCTCTGCTCTGGAGCCAGGCTGGGAGAACTGGGGGTGCTCATGTGGGGAAGAGAAGGCTCCAGGGAGAGCTCAGAGATCCTTCCAGGGCCTAAAGGGGGCTTATAAAAAGGCAGAGAACAACTTTTTACACAGGCAGACAGTGATAGGACAAGGAGGGAACAATTTGAAACTAAAGAGAGCTTTAGATTGGACATTAGGATGAAGGTCTTACCTGTGAGGGTGGGCAGGCCCTGGCACAGGGTGCTCAGAGAAGCTGTGGCTGCTCCTGGATCCCTGGCAGTGTCCAAGGCCAGGTTGGATGGGGCTTGGAGCAGCCTGGGCTAGTGGAAAGTGTCCCTGACCAGGGTAAGGGGTGGGAATGGGATGAGCACGAAGGTCCCATCCATCAGAATTCTGTGATCTACCTTCTGTTGGGCTGTGGCCGTTGGAAGCTGCTGCAGTGGCAGTTGGAACTGATGCAGGGCCGGCTGGGACAAAGCTGCACTGGCAGAATCAGAGTTTGCACACACTGTGCAAATCCCTCTTGCAGGTGAGTCCGCAGAAGGGTGGATTGAGCTAAAGCTGCTTCAGTTGAAACCAAACATTTTCAAAAGAGTTGTCAGAGCTCCAGTGGGACCACTCTTCTCTTCATACCACTGCATAAATCCCCGCAGTCTGCTGTCAGCTCCCTTACAGAGAGTGGACATTGCTTGGTCACCATGTGTAAATTCTATAAAATCCTGGAGAAAAAGGGACTCTCCAAATGACACTGCTGTTTGCTTTGTGCTTCATTAGTTCCTGTGTTCCTACTGCAGTAGGCCAGCAGTGTTTTAAGTCGACCCTTCTGGTGATGGAAGAGAGGAGTGGGAATCTTTGTCAGTGGCCAAATGTTGGGAGAATTGAGGAAGAACTCAGAATGGATATCCAGCAGCTTGGCAACAGGTAGAGGCAGCACACTATGAGCTACTTGGATATCTCTGTTTGGGGAGGGAGGAGGGGGAGGCAAGGAATTGTGTATTATGTAAATCGCTGGGCATCAGCTGATTCCAGGGCTGATAAATCCTGGGCTGTGTGTTTATCCTTTGCAAGTTGGGCCTCATGTCAGCTCAGGTCTGGAGGGGTAAGAATCTCTACACCCTGCTTTTTGTGCTCCTGGGGGCAGGTGTGAACCCACCAAAACCAGTTAAGTACGTGCTGGCTTTTGTGAATGAACACACCCTGCACTGGTAATCCCTGATCAGGGTTGAACCTTAACCATGGGCTCAGACCATGGTCCCACCTACTACAACGATGTGATGGGAGCTGGGAAATAAGGGTAGATAGCAGTAAAAACGTGTCTTCTAGGAGTTTGCAAAGGAAAACAGGGTCCTGCTTGGAGGAGCAGTTGAAGATATTGGTAGGTGGAGATTTGGGTAGATTTGGACTAGTCAGGACTGGTGTTGGTTTGAACCTCTCCTCATCTAAGCCTGAGGCTGAGCCTGATGTGGCAGGACAGCATTGGCTCCAGGGGCTGCATTTTGTGCAATGTTGGACTGGCTCTTGTTGACTTTCATCACTTGAAACATTTTCCTGTCTGTCCCATTTCTGTAATGGCTGGTTTGAGATCTGATCTCCTTGCTTTGAGCTAAATCCTCCTTACCTCCTCCCCTACTCTGAGGATCTGAAATTCAGGCTTTGTGGTTGCCACAGTGGCAAAGTGGAGCTTCATTGCTGGGTTGTGGAGCTTGTCAGCACTGGGGACGTAGTTCTCTTTCTTTTAAAAGTCTTCACCACAAAATTACCACTTTTGGAGGTTATATAAAAAGACGGGAGTTTGAGAGTCCTTTGACTCGTTTGGAAATAGTCTACATGGCATGAAAGGGTGGAGATTTCTGGAGTTCTTGGTGCTCTAGGCTAAAAAGTTGTTTTGCATCCCAGCTTGACCTCAGTTATCCTTTCTGTTCATCCCATGTTGAAGGCTGGGTCTAAATCACCAAGTTTTTTCTTTTCCACCGGACTTCTTCACTTTTGATCCTTTTCACTGCAGAGGATACGCTGGCTCTGAGCTCCCTGAACACACCTGCCTGCTTCTCCTCCCAACAGGTTCCTTAGAAAGAGAGCTTGGACGGCATGCAAAGTTGTGAAATATCTGCAGACAGCACGGATGATCCTCTTAGTAGTGGCCTACGGAGAAAGCGACAGCCTCGAATAGTCGTGATCGGTGCTGGGCTCGCGGGCCTGTCGGCAGCCAAGGCGCTCCTGGAAAGCGGATTCACGGATGTAACAGTCCTCGAGGCGACCGACCGCATCGGGGGCCGCGTGCAGAGCGTCCAACTCGGTGAGAGCAGTGCCTGCAGAGGGCTGCTGGGGGGCTTGGCGTGGCCGTGGGGTGAAAGGAACCTTGGAGATGGGGTTACGGGCGTGTGCGAAATGGTCTGAGGCGTGGCGGTGTTGGGAGTGTAAAGATTTCAGTCCCTGGGACACCTCTCGGGGTGGGTGGGTGGTTCTCTGCGGTGTCGTGCCTCAGTTCTGACCCAGGGCTGCTCCAAACCTGCGTCTCCATGAAATAAAAGATTTGGGTGATTGTTTTCTCTCGTGCAGGAAGAGCTCTGTGTGACAGGTCTGTGGTTGTATGCAGATGGTTTCCACCCAGGTTTTCCAGTTTGACTCTTTCCCAGGAGCAGCCAGTAAATCTCCAGGTTGTTGTAGAGCTGTTTCTCAGGGCTTAGAGCCCTTGGAGAGGGGAAGCCCCCAGCTGTTCTGCTTCATAAACAACCCCATTCATTTCCCTAGAACTAATTTACTGTGTAGGGTGCTACCCACTGGGAATCAGGCTGCTGGAAAAACATCTTCAATGTATCCCTTCAGCCTGTTTTTCAACTTTCCTACCCCTGCAGCCTCCTTTCTTACTGTGTAATAAAGGTGCAGATTCTGCATATTTGAATGCCAGGTCGATTTAAAAATCTCTACAGGCAGAATTCCTGGAACAAACATTGTCCTTCACAGCACAGGAGTCACTGAAGCTTTTCCTGGTATCCAGAAGGACATTGCTTGTCTCTTCTCTGCAGGAGGCATAAAGCTCTCAGCTTTTCCTGAATTGCTTTCCTGACTTCAGTTAACTAATTCTGCTTCTGATCCCACTCTGGATATTACCTTTGCCCTCTTGCTGCCCTGCTTTCTTTTTATTTCTTAGGTGCTTACATCAGTTACTGTGTTTGACTCGATAAACTCAGCACAGTAAATAAACAGCAGCCTCCTGTGAACTTGCAGAAGGGAAACCAAGGGAAGAGCAGTTGGAAAAATCTAATCTCCAGGGATTTGAGTAGGGCACTTTACATTCTGCTGAGACTTGGCATAGAGGTTAGGATGGGAAGTGTGTCCTTTACTCACAATCCGCTGTATTAAAAATATCCTGGATCATGCCTGTGGGAGGAGGGAAGTGTGAAAGAGCTGAAATCTTTGGGAAGCAACAGATCCCAGTGCACCTGTGAAATAGTTTTGGTGTTTTAGTACCCAGACTGATTCTCTTACTTTTGCCCACCTTCACCAGTTACTCAAATCTTTGCCTTTGATGGGAATCTACCTCCTCCTCATTAACACCTCTTAATTAACAGGAGATGAGAGCAGGTGTTTCATTCTGGAGGTGATCTGAGTTTGTAGATGTAACTGTTAGTTGCAGAGCAGAGGCTGGCATCCAAAGTCTTAGTCTTTAAATATTTTTTTAAAACTACAAGCTGTCTTTTCTTATCTTCTGCAAGCTCCCAAGGTTGCCCTGTGTGGGTGTGGGCTGCAGTTCTCTGCCAAGGTGGGTCTGTGTTCTGGCTCTGGCCTCTCCTCTATCTGCACACTTGACTAAAGATCTGATTTAAATTTCAGCAGAGCTATTAATTAGGAAGAAATTGTTCCCTGTGAGGGTGGTGAGGCCCTGGCACAGGGTGCCCAGAGAAGCTGTGGCTGCCCCTGGATCCCTGGAAGTGTCCAAGGTCAGGTTAGACAGGGCTTGGAGCAACTTAGGCTAGTGGAAGGTGTCCCTGCCCATGACAAAGGGTGGGAATGGGATAATCTTTAAGGTCCCTTCCAACCCCAAACCATTTTGTGGCATTGTGGCACCTTCTCAGGGTTGTATCTGAATCCTTCCCCCTCACTGAGCCACATCTTGCAGGGGACAGTATTTTCATATATCATATTTCAGTAATATCAAGTGCACAGACTGTTCTCAGCCCAGGAGAGTAATTTGGATATTCAGAGGTTTGATTCTAGCCCAGGTGAGGCAGAGGGTTTGTGTGTTTGTGCATTGTGTGTTTCCTGTGCATGACCTATAACATCTGTATCCTCTGCAGCTATTTCACAGCAGGATACCCAAGCAATGGCCAGGGCTGAAAAGGGAAATGAGAAAGTTGCCATTCGCATTCAGGAGGCTTGATGCACAATCTGTGTGTTTGTCTGTTTTTTGTTGTTGTATGGGATGATTCATTCCAAGTAGATTAATACTGAACCTAAAATCCTTTGAAGGCCCTGAAAGTAAATTGGCTGTCTCTGTTTAAAAGGATTTTATTTAATTTTACACTTTTTAATAATTAGTCATTTAACTTACACGTGGTAAGACCTGGCTTATCTGCTTGGTAGTGATGATAGTGAGCATGAATATTACAGGCAAGAATTAGTTTTTAATTTGATGGTATTTGATTATGTTCCACACAGCTGAACAGGAGAACTTGGAACACGTCATCACTGTCACCAAGCACTAAGGCAGCAGCAGGACCTGCTGGCAAATTGTTTCTTTCAAAGATCAGGTGTCAGCAGCAGGATTGCTGTGCAGCAGAGACCAAGCTCCTCCCTAGGACAGGAGACAGCATTCCTGCTCCTGCTTGGCATGGGCTGAGTTGCAGGAGGATTGCATTAACCAGCAGACTGCCTCTTGCAATATTGATGAGCTCTGTACCTTTGGCTGCCAGTGTTCAGTCATTCCCACCTGGCTGGGTGCTCTGGGATGTGTTGGAGTCGGTGGCACCCAAAATATTCAGTTCTGTGTGTTGGTGCTGCTCTCTGAAGCAGGTGCTGTGGTGTAGAAACCTCGTGCTCTGTTGCAGGTTTTGAAGGGCAGCCAGCACGGTTCTCACTTGACAAAGGGGCTGCTTGGAAAATGAGATCCATGGAGCTTCCCTCAGAGGCAGGGGCTCAGCCAGGGAACAGCATTCCTTGGAGCTTTCACCCTTTAAACCTGACTGCAGCACAGCTCAGTGCTGCAGTGCCTCTGTCTGAGCATACATTTACATGTTAAACAGCAAATGATAGCTGGGAACTGCACCATCCTTTCTTCATCAAGCAGGATCCTATTAACTACCCTGCTTAATCAGGCATTCCCACACCACTGCGGGGATGTTGGGAGATGCCCAGCTCTGTCAGACTTCAAACCAGCTTTGACCTTCTGAGAATCTGTCATAATATTGGGGGAAGACATGACCCAAGCTTATTTTTAGCACCTCCTTTCAGCTGCTGAGCATCCCCCTCTGCTCTCAGCCCAGTCTGGCAGTGCTGGATTTGTGGGGGACAAAGCCCTGGTGCAAATCCTGATAGCTGTAAAGGATGGGGAGAGTGGGGCTGACCAAACTCGTCGTGTTTTTCAAGTAGAGAGTACAGGTGATGAAAACAAAAGCTTTTGGTGTTTAGCCTGACAGTTCCTCTTTTTAAAGAACCTGAAATATGAATCTCCAAAGACATAAATAATAAAATACAGCCCACTTACTCATTTGGGGAATAGAAATGCATGTTTTATTGCAGTTAATCTGAGCTGTGTTTGTAAATAACCATTTTTAGTCACAGGACTAGGTTCAGTATTCAGGCCAACGTTGCTATCCACATTTTCCTACATCTCCCTGCTGGCAACAACTGTGGTGGGAACTGGGAACTGCGGGTGGAAGGGACTTTGGACATGAACTAATATGATTACTACGCAGAAGCTATTTATTGTTTACATTACAACTTTAATTATACATTTCTAAGACTACTGTTTTACACTTTCACACATTGCTCAATTGGTTGATTGGTTCTTTTTACTCAAGCTCCATGAGGGTCTCTGGAAAAGTGATTGGTTAAAGTCTAGGGGTTCTTTTATCTAAGTGCTTTCATTCTTTGCCACCAGTTTCTCAGCATGTTTGCTCTTGATTTAGCTTGACAGTTGTTTTAGGGGCTTTGAAGATTTCTCAGTTTAGCACTATTATTGTTTCAGCAACTTGGATGAATTCTAGAGGCTCTGATAAACACACCTAGAGATAATTTGGCTGGGGCATCCCTGGGAACAGATTAGTCAGATGCATTGCAGCAGGAACTGAATTTCTCCTTAAGCAGCAGAGGTGTGTCACTGTGATGGCTCTTTATTGCAACATCCCATTCTTCTGGCAATACCCAAACCTGAATCCCAAAGGACCAGTTTGATGAATTCTGGCATTGTGTCCAACAGAGAAAACTCCCTTAAGGGGTGTTCAAACATGAGTTGTCCTTGGGCACTTCTGCTTTTGCACATTTTATTCGGGGGTTGAGCGTGAGAAGCTTTCAGGTAAGCAGGCTTCCCTAACCAGTTTGCTTGGCTTCCTCTCCTGCAGGGCATGCCACTTTTGAACTGGGAGCTACGTGGATTCATGGTTCACATGGAAACCCAGTCTATCATCTAGCAGAAGACAATGGTTTGCTTGAAGAGACCACTGACAGCGAGAGGAGCGTTGGGCGGATCAGCCTTTACTCCAAGAATGGGGTGGCTTATCACCTCACCAACAGCGGGCAGAGGATCCCGAAAGATGTGGTTGAAGAATTCAGTGATTTATACAACGAGGTTGGTGTCCAGCTGCTTTGTCAAGTGGTAGATTTGCCTGGGAACACTGAGAGCCCTTGGCAGTTAGAACATTGCAGGACAAAGGTAGAAAACCAGCCATGTCTTTGATTTCTTTGGGAAAAAGAAATCAACGCTAAGTTTTCTCTCATCTGCTTCACTGCACCCCATCTGTCCCCGATGTGGGATTAACTCTGTGTGGTGAGGAAGAACAATCTTTCCATGTTTGTCATCCATTTAATCACTGCCAGCAACTATTTCTGGTGAGATCCAGTGATTTGCTGGAGAAAGTTGCTACTTAATTAAAAGAGTAATGGAGGGATCAAATTGCTAAACAAAGCAGAAGGCAAAACCTTAGCAACAACCAGCTAAATATTGTATCCCTGTGACTTTTTATTGGTTATAAATACTATGAAATTCTGTGTGGTGTGCCAAAGTCAGTGCAGTGCTGTAGGAATTGTAGGATTTTTCGCATCAGAAGGAAAGGAAAATCTTTTCTGGGAGATTCAGACCAGCATGGGCTTCAGCTGAAGGTTATTTAACTCTATTGCTTGCCAAAGTTAGTTATAATTATTCCCCACATTTTTTTAATGTCGCTTGTGAAGTACATTTAGAGGGGTCAGTGCAGACTGTCTGGCCCTCCAGGTAATGTGATCTCTCAGTGGGATGTAGAAAATGGAACAAAACATGAGTATTTTCATCAGGCTGTAGCTGTGCCTAAAACCTTCACATTTTCATCTGACAGCAAACTTCAGTATTTGACTCTTGGCTGAACACTCACTAGATTCAGGTTACTCTTGCATACTTTGTTTAAAAATATGTCTGGGAGCATTAGAAAAGTCACTGTAGCCTGTAAAGAATCATCAAGAATTGAGTGGGGAGTAGAAAAGGGGATTTTTTTTTTTTTTCATTTGAAAAGATTTTTGGCACTGTCCTGTGTTTCTGAACTGGAATCGGTGATGGGATGGCACAAAGTCATTTCAGTTTTAGAGAGGAGTTGTAGGAATTTCAAAGAAATCTCGTTGTGGGAAGGATTTGCCAACCCGTGGACAACATCTTGGACGAATGCAGGTGGATATAATTCATCTGAACAGGTTTTCATATTACTGGATTAAAAAACCCGAGAATTTTTCCAGGCAGAAAAAAAAGGTGAGATGTGTGTGGAGGAAAATTAACAGCAATTGGGGCTAGAAAGAGTAAATGAAAATACTGCAGCAAGCAGAATTATTTATGTAAATGGAACACTGCCAAACTGCATGCAGGGCTTGGTGATCATCCTGTCTGGAAGATGATAGGAAAATCTCCAGCAAAGGGAGGGCAGACTCCAAAATGAGAAAGGAATACAAAGATGAGAGCCACTTAGCTTTGAGATAAACCCGGTAAGATAAAGGCCATAACAAGGTACCAGTGTTTTAGAAATGATTAATTTGGTAAATCTACCCTTTCTTTTAAAGGGGAGAGAAAGGGGCAGCCAGTGACATGAGAGAACAGCACATTAAAAGTTAATCTTCTTTACACAACACCTAATTAGCTTATCATTGCCACAGGATATCTTTATCGCTAGGAGACAGAAAAGGCTTTCACATTTATGGCCTGTGAAAATGTCTGCAGCCACTCGTGGTACTAGAAAGTATGTAAGGGACAGCTGGAGCCAAGCAGGGGACATCAGCCAGCCCCTTGATTGCTCTTTCTGAGGGGGACTTTCTCTGCCTTCCTCCAAAGCCTCCTGGAATTTCTTGCAGGAACAGCTCATGGTTTTTTTGAGCTACTTGTCTTTGGGGTGGTGGACTGGAGGATCTGTACTGATTTCAGACATTTGGCTGTGGCTTATTTCCTGCTCTGCCTAGGAAAAGTGGGAATTCAGGCGAGATATGTGATCTCATAAAAATACCCAGTTAAAATGGCTGAGTGTCCTGGAGGGAGGGCAGCCAGGAGCATATGCAGCACGCGTGTGGCTTTGGGGACATTTTCCTCTGGCATAAAATGCAGAGGGTGTTCCACATGTGCTGAGTCTGGCAGGGGTGTTTCTGGTTTGCTTTGTGGTGTCCCCCACTTCCCCAGCATTACTGTGACAGTGGTGAGACCCTGGCACAGGCTGCCCAGAGAAAGCTGTGGCTGCCCCTGGATCCCTGGAAGGGTCCAAAGCCAGGTTGGATGTGGCTTGGATCAGTAATGGAAGATGACAGGAGGATTGGAACAATACAATCCTCAATGTCCCTTCTAACCCAAACCATTCTGTGATTCTGGGGGGGTGGTGTGTTGCATGTTCATTGGAGTTTATTTCATCTCTTTTTTTTTTTTTTGTCCAAATGCTTTAACTGCTGGTGAAATGAATGCTGGGCAGGAACAGCAGGAATTTTCAGTTCTGCATCTCTGGTGTTTTCTTGGTAGGCAGATTTTATGATTGGCTTTGTTAAAGCATTTTGAAGTTGTCCAGGACAAAAAGTCATCTTACAAAACACTAAATGCTGAGGTCAGGGTATTCCCCTAGTCTCACAGGAGCTCCCAGGCCTTCCTCAGGTTTTTATTAGCAATCCACCATCATGTCATCTCATCCCTTCAGAGGTGGCTGAGATAGCAAAGGCTGTGACACACCCTGTCCTGAGTTGAAAAGAAAGAACCCCCCACAAAACAGCCAGCAACCCATGATGAATGCAAAACCTAATTGGGGATGCAGGACTGGCATGAACAGTGGAAAATGTACTCCTGAATGAGCAGTGCTAAATTTGTCACCATTCCAAAGGCCTGCCCTCCTTGCACAGCCGGCTCGCTCCCCATGCACTCACACCCTGCCCGGCTCTCCCTGCAGCTGCTGCTGGGGCTCCAGCCTGTGCCTTCAGCTCTGCTTCTCCATCTGAGTCTCTCTAGTTCTGGTTATCTTGTCATCTGGGCACCAAATTCTAGGGAATTCAAAGTGCAGGGGGTCTCCCTTGAGTTTCACTGGGGCGTGTGGAGTCTCTGAAACTGGATTTTAGCAAGGCAAGGTCACTCTGTGCTGAATTTTCCTGAGTGAAAGGCAAAAGCACCCCTGTACCTCCAGAGCTTTGCCTCACTAATTCATCTGGAAAATCTTGAGGCTTTTTCCAGGCACTTACCCAATCTTTTTTGGCTGGCTTCTTCTACCTCAATACAAGTTTTGCTACTTTTTTGTTTGCAGTAGCCTGAATTTTTAATAGCTGTAGGGATGTCTCACAGAAGCCTTTATTTGGTTAAGAGGAAGTGGAGCAGTCAGACTGCTTGAAGACTGCTCAGCTCTTCATTTCTCCAGCAGAAAGTTCCTTAGGAGAGGCTCTTGCCCTGCACTGGGATCAGTCAGGATCTGTCTTGAGCTTGTGACCGAGGTGACCTGAATTCTCCTCGTGGAAGGAGAGCAATGCCTTCAAGGAAGGTCTCCAGTCCTGCAGAGCATTCACGTGGATTCCTGACTATTGCCAAGGGAAGCACCATGAGATAGGGCAGGACTTTTAGGCTTGTCCTTCTTAGGCCTTGTGCTGAGTGGGGCTGGCACTGCTCAGGGTCATTGTCGCTCCATTTGGTCAGTCTCCAAAAGGAAAGAGACACCAGCACGGGGAGGTTCCCCAGGGCGTGATGCCCACATCATGTTTGTAATCTTCCCACCTTCTTCTCCATTCCTTCTAGGATAATTGGAGGAATCCTGGGGCTGGGAGAGGATTTTGGCTCTTATTGCTCATGCCACATCTGCATGACTCTCAGGAAAATGATTAAAGTGGGACCTCTGAGGGTAGAGTCTGCACCTTTGGAGTCTCTGTGTGTGTATAACTCCTCAGAAAATGTGAACAGGGACAATTTTTCTGAGTTGTTTCTCTGTCTCTGCTAAGTCCTCATTTCCCTTGCCAGGGAGGTATTTAAAGCTGATTCCCAGGTATTAGTGAAAAGTGGGAAGGAAGTGGTGAGCTGGACAGGTTAAATGCAGCTGAAAAATCACACAGTCAGATTTAGGAAAAGTGCCTGCTTTTACTTCAGCTTTTCAGCAAGGATGTTGTCCCTAAAGAGCTGCTTCCCAGGAACCCTCCCTTTAGCAATCAGCTAATTAATGGCCTTGTTATCTGTCAGCTTTCTCGTGTGCTGCAACAGCTTCTGGGGGAGGGATGCAGCCAGAGAATGGCAACGCTTCCCATCCTCCTCACCGCCACCCCGTGCTGGGCTTCCTGCCATCCCCAATTAAGCTCCAGCGCCTTGCCTTGCAGTTATCGTGGAAAGCAGGACCAAAGGGCCACCGAGAGTCACCGTTCCCTCCCTGCCTCTATTGCACTGACAGATGTCTGGCCTGGGAACAGCACAGCCCTATCTCCATCGGGGCTTTTTACTGGACAGGGATTAAGTCACAGCAGTTTTTAAGCCAAGTGAGAAAAAGACAATGCTGGGCATCGTCAGCGGCGCTGACAGGAAGGAGTGTGGATGGGGATGTGCTTTCCTGACCTCCTTCAGTGCGGAGAAACTTCTTTATTTAGCTTTGTTCTTCCTAAGAAACTGCCTTTTCCTGTGGTGGAGGAGCACGTAGGTAGTAAATAAACACGTGGAGGAGGAAGCCTGTAGGTAACAGAGGGGGACATCCCTGCTGGAATCCACGTTCCCTGCACAGACCCTGGTTGTAGGATGTCCCAAAACGTGTAGGAATGAAGAAGCTGGAAGCTGAACTGAAACTGTTTTAGGAGTATGGATATTCAACTAACTCATTTTAATTTCTTACCTTCAACCCTGCAGACCCAGGGAGTTGGGGCTGTTCAGCATGGCAAAGGCTACAGGGAGACCTTCCAGTGCCTGAAGAAGCTCCAAGAGAGCTGGAGAGGGACTTTAGACAAGGGGATGGAGTGACAGGATAAGGGGGAATGGCTTCCCACTGACAGAGGGGAGGGTTAGATGAAATATTGGTAAGAAATTCTTTCCTGTGAGGGTGGGGAGGCCCTGGCACAGGCTGCCCAGAGAAGCTGTGGCTGCCCCTGGGTCCCTGGAAGTGCCCAAGGAAGTGCCAGGTTGGACAGGGCTTGGAGCAACCTGGGCTAGTGGAAAATGCCCGTGGCAGGGGGGTGGGACTGGATGGTCTTTAAGGTCCCTTCCAACCCAAACCCTTCTGTGATTCTATGAATTCCCTGGAGCATTGTGTATAAACCTTCAGAACGAGGGAAGGAAAACTGCTTAAAATGAATGGTTACTTGAGATGTTCTCTCTCTTTTACTTCTGTTTTTTCAGACAAGCTTCCAGGGCCACTTGTTCTGTCCCAACCCAGGGGAGCTTTAGAGTGAGAAATATTTAGGTCATCCTGCTGGGATGTGAGATTGTCAGTGGTAAGAGATGGGAGTTGATGCATCTGTCCTTTGGTTTTGCTCCCTGCTTGTATCAGGTGGGTGATAATAGAAAAGTTTGTCTGGTCTCTCTGACGTGTAGCTCTCCTTGCTGCTGGACATGGAGCTCTGGTTTGGATGCAGGGAGATTTTGAAGGGCTAGCTAAAAAATCAGCAGAACCTTTCAGGTCATTCTTGTTGTTACCTTTGCCCAGGATCTTTGTTCTGCTCTCTCAGGAACCCTGCTGTTGAAATGCTGAAATGATTGTAGGAGTATGAGCTTTCAGGTACTACAAGTTCCTGTTCCCAGTGACCCCAGTGGTGGTTCCATAAGAATAACAATGCTTTCCCCATCTGGGGAGGGAAAGCCTGGATAATTCCAACTCCAGACAGCACAATTTTGCTCCTACTTCATTAGAAATCTACCTCAAATGAGTTGTCCTAGTGAAGCTTTTCCATGGCTTCTTTCACAGGATTTGTTTGCTGCTCCTGTTCATTAAAACATAAATTTTGAGCATCTTTTTCATTCATTTATTTTGACAGTATATCTCTTAATGTAGGACCTGCTGTTGTTTCTCCTTTTGCTTCTTGCCTACAACAGCTTTGCCTCCTGTTCTTCCTTAGATGGTTCAGCACCCCCAAGAATCATAGAATATCCTGAGCTGGAAGTGACTTAGGAGGATCATCAAGTTCAGCTCGGGGGCCTGCAAAGGAAAACCCAAAAATCACACCCTGTGCCTGAGGGTGTTGTCCAAATGCTTCTTGAACTTCAAAAGCAAGGAAATAGCAGGAGAAATAAGAAATCCTGATGTGATTGAACTCACCTGCAGTCTGTTCAATGGGATGACACCTCCAGGAAAGACTTGATGGTTACAGCACAGAGAACTTGTGCCTTCCTGCTCTCCTCCCTGTGGGGCACTGAAGAATATAATGGTTAATAAAAACATAGTCAGGCTCACTTCTCCTGTGGGCCAAATGGTGGCTGGGTTTTAGCAGGGCTTTGCTTGTCCTGTGAGTGTGTTATCTGCTTACAGAGCTCAATCAGCTTATGAAAGCCGAGCTGGTTGTGCTGACGCAAGGTCTGTGCAGCCCAGACCTGCTGCAAGTGCTTGGGGGCTCAGAAATCCATGGACCTGAGAACCAGGGGATGCTGCAGCTGCCAGAGTTTCCTTTGCTGGAAGCCTTTGTTTCATACAGGGCGTTGGGCCCCACCTTTCTTGTCTGGGAATCTCCTTGGAATGGTCGTGTCCCAGGCACAGTCTGCAATTCTCTTCTGTCTTTACCAGTCCCACTCATTTTCCTTTTGATTGGTTTTTTGTTTTTGTAGTTTATTTCGCCCCTTTTTTTGGTTGATTCTTATTTTATTCAGTTTCCTTCTCATCCCTTACTTGTCAACTCACCTTTCTTCACTTGCTCACAGGTCTCTCTCTCTCAGTCCTACCATTGCAATGTGTTTTTTCTCTTCTTCCCTCTATTTTGCCTCCTCAAATTCACTTTATTCCTAAAACCCAAGACAAAATCAGACTCCTGGGGAGAACTGGAGTGGGAAGAACCTAAACCATAGTGGATTAGCTCTATCAGCAGGGAATGGGAAGCTCCAGGAGCTTTTGGAGGCAAGGCTGCCACAGTTTTGCCAGCTTTGTACCAGATATTTACTGTAGACTTCAACTTCTTGGCTTTCCAAATCATCTGTCCCCAAAAAATGATCATAAACTGTATTCAAACCATCTCATGACAGGAAAAACTCCCCTAACAGAGATATCCCCTGTGCTTGTAAGAGTATTGTGCACCCTGTGGCATGATGTGAATGAGAAGGGGACACGTTCTGGACAAAAAAGTCATTATGGGATGTGCTGCATTTCTGAAAGGCATCTTGTGAAAGCTTTCCTGTGTTAAAAGATTCCTCTTGAGTTTTTTTTGGTTTTTTTTTTCCATAGAAAGGAAGAGCCATGGTGCAATTTCAGGCTCTTCTGGCAGTGTTGTAGGTAGAAATACAAATTATTCCAGGCAGCTGCAAGCAGAGGGCTGAGGTGGATGGTGTTTCCTTGCCTTTTAGTAGGTTGTATGGATAACTGAGGTTAAAAAACACCAGGAATAGCTTCAAAGAAGAATGATTTGTTACAAGGGATTTTTCTTGTGGTTCCTGGTGAGGGGCTCTAGAGATTGTTTTCCTTGGAACTCTACCTGTCCTGTGCTCAGGTAAAATGTGTGTGCATACAGAATTCCTTTGCTGTTTGCCACTTCCTAAGTTCATGGTACAACAGAAAAACCACTCTGAAAATGAATTCACCCACTCTGGTGGATTCCTTCTAAATAATGGAGAGGGTGGAAGGGCTGATTTAGGTTAGAGCAACCTGGGATTGCATCTGGGACACAGAGGTGGGAGAAGAGCTGATTTTTGTCGGATGTGAGGAAGGACGTGGGTTCTGCTGGGAGGAGGAGGAGATGATCTGAGTGCGCCGGGTTGGGACAGATGAAGGAGCATCCTGCTGGGAAATCCATGGCCCATCCTCGTGTCCTGTCTCTGGCAGGTCTATAACCTGACTCAGGAGTTCTTCCAACGAGGTAAACCAGTCAATGCTGAGAGCCAGAACAGCGTGGGCGTTTTCACACGGGACGTCGTGCGCAAACGCGTCAAGGCCGACCCGGATGACACGGAGGCCGTCAAGAGGCTGAAACTGGCCATGATCCAGCAGTACCTGAAGGTATGTGTGCACGTCATTGGGGTGTTTTGTTTAAACTAGGAGCAAACAAATTCTGAACCTCAGGCACCTGGCTGAGCCCTGCCCAGCCCTGGAAATTGCTTTCCATGCTCTCTTGCAGTTTGTGTTTTGGTTGACAACTTTCCCTCCTGATGCAGATACAACGACAGTGGGCTGCAAGAAATAATGCCTTTACTCTTTGTTTTTTTAACCTTAAAGCCACAGTTTTCTTAATTGAAGAGGCTTTCCTAAGCCTTGTCAAATTTTCTGGTGTGATGCAGTTCTTTTTTGAGCAGCTTCTCATCTGAAGCTACTCAATTGTCAGGTCCTTTTAGTAATGTCTTATCTTGTGACTTACGCCTGCATCCCCTGATCCTGCCTGAGTGGTTTTTACCTCTCAGAGATCAGAAGAAATGTAACTTTTATACTAGTAATTTGCTGAAAAAATCCCCAAAAAGCCTTTTGAAGGTAAAGCAATAAAATCCAAGATAGATTGCATAAAACCAGCTTTCCACATGGCTTCTATAGTTCTTTATCTCCTTGGTGCATTGGCTAAATGAGTTCTCTGTGGTATGAGGACTTAATGCTGCATCAAGCACTCCACAAGTAAAGTGACTCAGTCATTTTTATTTCAATTAGAATGACTTAAAAGCTTCTGAAATGAGGCAGAGGAGGCAAACAGTACTTTTGTCATGTGTTCACTGTTTTCAGGTGGGAAGCTAAACCAAAGAGGGAAGAAGACCTAAAGAGTCTCACAGGAGATTTGAGATAGAGCTGAGGTTTGTCCTGAGCCTGATACCTCAGCATCCTCACCCAAAACCTTTTATCACGGGGTGTCTCCACAGCTACCACATAAAGCTCAGTTAATTTATTGTTTTTATATTATTACCCATAAAAGGCACCCATGCAGACAGGGTTAAGTCATTGGATACAGCTCTGGGTTTCCTGGTGGTTTCTCCTGTTCTTGCTCCAGGCTGCCACAGTCAGAGCTGTTTCTGCAAGTCTTGCAAATCCCTTCTCATGCAAATACCTGAGAACAACAAAGCTTCTCATACTTAAGAGTATCAGATGACAGAGGGAGGATTAACCTGTCTTGGGTAAGAGTCTTGGTAGTTGCTTGTTTTTTCCCCTGGCATTTTGCCTTCATGGATGAAAGAATCAACCAGCCCCCAGTGTTTAACTTCATAATGAGGAGTGTCCTGTTGGAGCATCCAGGCAGGATGAGGATCCTGCTGTGTGCCACGGGTTTGGTATTTGACCCTCGGGGAGGGCTGGGAAGTGCTTAGGTGGGGTGGAACCACAGCACAGTCCAAAGATGGGTCTTCACTCAGTCCCCACTGGAGTCATCAGGCAGTGAGCAGGACAGGGGAGGCACCTGTTTGTCCCTGCAGTCACAGGAGCAGCTTGAGAACAGAGATTCCTGCCCTGCACCAGGGTGCTCCACAGGGTCGAGGCTTGTCAGACTTCCAAGCACAGTCATTAAAGTGTGGAAAGGCCTGGAAAATAGGTCAAAGGGTGAGGCAAGGAATTGTAATATTCCTTAAAATGCTTAGAGAATTACAGTGTGTGAGCGGTTGTGGCTCCGGTGATGTGAAGATTTTAAGATCACTGTGTCCTGTGCATCAGGATTATCATTAGAAGCTTATCACAAGACAGGCCAAACATCCTGCCTTTGTTCCAGGGATTGTTGGGAGCTACAGCTATGCTTAATACTCCTACAAACATTAACCAACAGGTTCAAGCTTTGGTAATCACATCAGACACACGTGGCTCACATCTTGGCATTTCCCTTTCCTGTCTCCTTCAGTTCCTCCTGTGCTGGGTCCTCTCACCTCTGGCAGATTGTTAGCTGGCTGATTGCTGACTGTTTGACAGCATGATGAAAGCTGCAGACAGCAGAAATAGCTGCCAGAAGTTTTTCATGGCTCCTCATGGGAACGTTTATTAGCATTGGAATGAGCATCTGATTAAGGCAGCTCCAGGTTCTGCTGTGTAGGAGCACCAGGCAGCAGGCCCCTGGCCACTGCAGGGGATTTTAAAGGATAGAAAACAGAACTTTAACCCAGAATTGTGCAGAAGCAAAGACATCATGGAATTTTAGATTCACAGAATGATTTGAGTTGGAAGGGACTTAAAAGACTATCCAGTTCCATCTCCTGCCATGTGTAGGGACAACTTCCACTATCCCAGTTTACTCCAAGCCCTGTCCAGCCTGGCTTTGAAAACACTTCCAGGGCTGTGGCAGCCACAGCTTCTCTGGGCACCCTGTGCCAGGGCCTCACCACCCTCACAAAGAAGAATCTATTCCTCATATGTAATTTAATTTGACTGTCAGTTTAAAGTTATAATTTTTTCTCCTGTTACTCCATGGCCTTGTCCAAAGTCCCTCTCCAGCTCTTCTGTAGCATCTTTGGTACTAAAAGGTGTCAGGAGGTCTTGCCAGAGCTTTCTCTTCTCCAGGCTGAACAGCCTCAGCTCTGTTTGTCTCCAGATCAGAGGGGTTCTGAACTCTGGTCTCTGAACTCTGGATAATGCAACCCAAGCTCTTTACTGTGATAAAATGGTTTCTCTGGTTGCAAGAAAGGATTGATTTTTGTCAGCTCCTATGGCCAAGCAGTTCTTTACTAGCAAAACTAATCTGGTTTCCGAGTGGAATTCAGCACACTCATCTCATGCAGCTCCTCTGTGCCCTTGCAGAGCTGTGCTGTGGCTAAAGGAGTTGCTCTGTGGCAATGTTGCTTTTGTGTTGCTTTTCCTTAGGTAGAGAGTTGTGAGAGCAGCTCCCACAGCATGGATGAAGTCTCGCTGAGTGAATTTGGGGAATGGACAGAAATCCCTGGGGCTCACCACGTCATTCCTTGTGGTTTCATTAAAATCGTGGAGATTCTGGCCCGCTCCATTCCCAAGTCTGTCATTCAGCTCCGCAAGCCGGTCAAGTGCATCCACTGGAACCAGTCGGTCAGCAAGGAGATTGAGAGGGTGGCTGACCACAACAGTGACCTCCCCGAGGAGAACAAGGGCTCCAATGTCTTCGTAGAGTGCGAGGACTGTGAGTTCATCCCAGCTGACCACGTCATTGTGACTGTGTCCCTGGGAGTCTTGAAGAAGCGCCACGAGAGCCTGTTCCATCCCCGCCTGCCTGAGGAGAAGGTGATGGCCATTGAGAAACTGGGAATCAATACCACTGACAAGATCTTCCTGGAATTTGAAGAGCCTTTCTGGAGCTCTGAATGCAACAGCATCCAGTTTGTCTGGGAAGATGAGGCGGAGAGCGAGAGCTTGACTTACCCCGAGGAGCTGTGGTACAAGAAGATCTGCAGCTTTGATGTGCTGTACCCACCAGAGAGGTATGGCCATGTCCTCAGTGGCTGGATCTGTGGAGAAGAGGCTTTGATTATGGAGAAGTGTGATGATGAAACTGTGGCAGAAACCTGCACCGAAATGCTACGTAAATTTACAGGTCAGCCATGCTCTGGTGGGAGAGGGAGCGTGGGGCTGGGGGATTGAATAACCACAAGGAAGGAAATGCTTTAAAGTCATTTTTAGTTCTTTGGCATTTTGTGTCCCTTTGAATGTGTGTGTGCTTCCAGCATAGCTCTTGCTTGGGTGTGCCTGAGAGCTATTTATACAGAGGGGCTGATAAACCAGCTCAGGAAGTGGTGGGCAGAAGTGCTAGAGGTTTCCACATCCTTTGCTTTATTGAATCACAAATAACTTTTCAGCAGCTGAAGCTGTCGGGCTCTGAGGGCTGATCTCAGCTGTGAAGAGCAGCATGGCCCCTTCAGAAGTTGAACCTGTTTAGATCAGCTGAGGTGTGGTTGAATCACACCCCTGACTTTCATTCAATATCGACTCTGTGGAAATCTCAACGGCCTAAATTTCAAAAAATCTGTTGCTCTTGAGAGTTCCCATTTTCTGGGTGCATCACTGAAACCTTCCTGGACTTTACAGATTTCATGTTCTGTGATCACACATCACTTTAAGGGCAGCAGTTGGATTGAGGCAAATCTTAGGTGTATTACACTGAGAAAATCCAAATGAAATCACTTAAAGCAATAATACTTGGATGCTAGGCTTTAGTTTGTCCACAGTCACTTCTCTAGAGGTCACACACCATCCCAAGGGACTTTGTATCTGAGAATCTTTGGCATCCTCTGATGGGAGACGCTGTGCAAGTGCAGGTGTAAGGTAGAAACAGTGGTGGATTTAATAGCAGTTTTCAAATAAGGGTTTTGAATTTTTACAGTATTACAAGTGGTTATAAGACCAGTGTCCTCCAAGATTAGATGTGGTTTATGCTACTTTAGAGATAGCTCCTGTGATTAAATGATTTATATCTTCCTGCTAGCTGGTGTTAGCCCGGGATCAGCACTCAGTGGGTTTCCAACCTTACCTCAGCACTCTTACCTCTTGTCTGTGGAGCTCTAGCTAACTGGAGAAATTTGCCTTCACAAGTGCAGCTTTCCCCTGTCCTTACTGACTATTTGCTGCCATCAACATGGAGATCCAGAGAGTCACAGAATCACAGAACATCCTGAGTTGGAAGGGACCCATCAGGATCATTGTGTCCAGCTGCTGGCCCTGCACAGGACACTCCAACAATCCCTTTGTGCCTCAGAGCATTGTCCAAATGCTTCTTGAGCTCAGACAGGCTTGGTGCTGGGAGCATTCCTTGGGGAGCCTGTTCCAGTGCCTCTGGGTGAAGAACCTTTTCCTGAAAGGGCCCTGGAATCTGAGGACTTCCTTCATCACTGACTACAGCCAAAAGAGGTTTTACCACTCTCTGCAGGAGCTGTAGGGTACAGACTCTGGATTCAAAAGCTCTGATTCAGTACCCAAGCCTGCATCCTTGTTTCAGCTGTGCTTCCTGAGCTGTTGCTATTCAGGGGTGTTGGGTGTCCCCATATGTCACATCAGTCCCTATGTGGCATCTTTCCCCTGACCCCAGCAGGGAACTGCTGCTCTGCTCAGGCTTAGCAGGAGGCTCTTCTCTCATGTTGGAGTGCTGAATGTACAAATAACCTTGTTTGTTACAGCTTTTCTTGCTTAAGGCCATAAGAATTCCAAACCCCACTTCAATTCATCAGTGGGAATTTGGCTCTTTGGGTCTGTTGTAGATTGGCACGTGGGAGTTTGCTCTCCCTCTTCCTTCTTGGGCTTCTTCACAGTTACTGTTTGCACGTGTTGGATGTTCCTCTCCTCCCAGGATGGAAATGTGTTGGCTCTGGGCCGTGAGTCTGTGCTGCAGTTGCTGTTCCAGCTGATGCTGCACCTGGTCACTGTCCATCAGGCTCTTCCACGGAGCTAATCCCAGGTTTTCTCTCCCTGGAGAATTCCAGACTGGATTTACCAGGGCCTTGCCCTGCAATGAGCATTTTGTGCATCAGCTGAGAAGGGGCCTCGCAGCTGCTCAAAACTGTGAGAGGAAAACGTGTTCTTGGGGCACCCATTACCCAATGTGACCTGTTCCACTTCCTGCCCCCAAACCCCTTGTTGGTAAACAATCTTCACAGCTCTTGCAGGGTTCCCTGGCTAAGGGAGCTGGGTTTATCCTGTTTCCCTTGCTTCTGTTTTCCCTAGAGGTTCCCAGAAGGAGCAATACCTCAGGGCTGATCTGGGCCAGGTGCCAGGCTGGCTGAAATAACAGAAGTGTGCTCAGCTCTCTGTGCACCTCTCTCCTTCTGTGCTGATCTGTTCCAGGGGGAGAGTGAGAGGGGATTAGACCAGCATCCCTGTGATACACCTCCAGCCCCTTCTGAGCATGGCTGCACTCCTCTGGTCCAATTAGCACCACCCAACCCAGCTTTGAAAGCCTCTCCCACCACTCAAGTTCACACAGGTCAGCTAACCAAGTTAGGAAACTAGTCCTGCCAGGATCCTGACCTCTGTGGAAAGTCTGGATCTTCCATAAGGCAGCTCAGATCTTCCACAGCTCACTTGGTGGTCTGTGACATCTTCTGAAGGAGATTTTCTCTACTGAGTGTAGAGGGAGCCTTATATTCAGTCATGAAGCAGATACTTTGAGCCTTTTAATGTTTACTTTGCTTTTTGTGGCTTTCATATTCTGGGTATGAAATACCCCATGCTCTTATCCTTCTGAGAAAGAATTTATGCATTACCAGGTAGGTTTCCCTCTTTCACTGTGTTTTCCCAGTCTGTTGCTCGTGGTGGCCTTTCCTTTGGCTTCAGAGTATATTATACCAGTTTTAAGTTAAATCCATTCTTTTAGGCTCACACTGAGAATCTCTCTGAGAATTGACCTTGAATTTTCCTCTCAGGTCAGTGTTGGGGATTATCTGGCTTTGCTGTGAAAAGCTCTGAGGACTATTCTAACCTAAGAGCCATCAGCAATTACTGCTTTTCACAACTGGATGGTGAAAAGCAGTGTCCTCCAAATCTGATTAAATGGAATACCTCAGAGCAATTACGAGCCTTGCTCTGCCTTCTTTGTTGGATAAGCTCCCAGAGTTAGAAGCCAGAGGCTCCCTGCTGAAGGGATCACTGGAGCCTGTCAGGCTGCAGCTGGAGATGCCCTGAGTTTTCCTCCCTGACCTCCAGCTCTTTCTCTCGAGGGGAACAGATCTGTTTTAGGTTCTTCATCACATCTCCCAGTCCCATGTGGGTGTCTGGGGGAGCCACTCTGATGGTTGTAGTCACTGGTGTAGGGGCAGTACCACAGATTTCCCCTGGTGGAATCTTAAGTCCCTGTTCTCAGGTAGGCAAATAAATTCAGGTGCCTTAATTTAGATTGCTGAGTTGATTTTATGGTAATTCAATCAGCCCCATAACTCATAAACCTCTGTATCCACACCTCCCAGGAGCTGAATAAAAATGGGATTGTGTGAGGCACAGGGAGTTGTCTTCCATAGCTTCACAAGTGGAAATCTGTGGCATGAAGATATGTGCCCTCCTGTTTTAGTGAAGGCCAACATCCTTTTTTTAGCCATTTAATCTCTCTTTGGATGGTGGAAACTGTAAAGTTTCCACATCTGTGTTGTTACTTTTATCTGTAGACAAAGGCACGTTTACCCTGTTTAAAAGCAGAATGAGAAAGTCCAGTGAATATGTTCCTTGAAGGACTGTGGCTCTCACTCTTTATAGTTTTTGTCTTCAAACAACAGCTCAGAATCAGAGCTTGTGCTATGTGCTTCTGTCTGACCTTCAACCAGAATTCCCCTCTGGATCTCCTGATTTTCTTCTTAGGAACAGCTGCTTGCATTAAAAGGTGCAGAAATGCAGTGTGCACACTTGGGTCTTTGCTAACGTGGCCTGATGTGCTGGAGACCCTGAAAGGAGCTGATGGGAATGGATGTGGATATGGAAACATGCAGCAGCTATGGGAGAGGCACCACCAGGCCACTGCAGAGACTCCTTTTATTTGAAAACCCCTCGTGTGCTGTTTTTGTGCAGTGCAGTGGGATGGGTGGCCGCCTTGCCCCTGTCTGGGGAGTGTTCTCTGACAGCTTCCACGGTGTGTTCTGGGCTTTCCCACAGCCCTCAAAAATAAAACATGATAACTTATTTCCTTGACACATCTGAGAGCTCCCAGTTCTCAGACTCCCTTGGGCTTTCCACTTCCAGGCATTCCTGCTTTGAAGAGTCTTGCAGGAACATATTTTAGAGGCCTTTGTTATGCAAAGCTGTTACTCCTGAAACAACATTGCTTTGTAGGATGTTTTTTGTTTGTGGGATATATTTATTTGCTATCAAAATATCTGTGCCATATTTTGATCTGGGGCCTGGTTTTAAAATGTTCACAGAGTACTCTGGGCAGGCCATCCAGGAGCCTCTCTTCCTGCCCCTTATTCCATAGCTCTGGCTGGCAGGATACTCCTGAAAACAGAAGCTGAACCAGGACCTGTTCTTCATTTTAAGGAATTGAAGGCACAGCTAAATAAAAGTTTATTAGGACTAAATAATGCAGTGCCTAACCAGTGTTTACGTTTGGGTGTCTCCCTTCAAACTGGGATGAAGGAAGTGGAGGAATTTGGGTTGTCTCATGGCAGGCTGAACATCTTGAGTTGTCACAGAGTCAGGGTCTGAAGCAGGCAGAGGATGTGAACATCTCAAAACTCCTACTTTACGTGCTGACGATCTTTTGGAATCACAGAATTACTTAACTTGGAAAAGCTCTTTAAGATCATCGATCCCAGCCATTCCCCCAGCACTGCCAAGGCCAGCACTGACCTGTGTCTCCAGATGCCACATCCACATGGCTTTTGAATCCCTCCAAGGATGGGAATTCCATCACTGTGCTGGGCAGCTCTGCCAGGGCTGGACAACCCATGGAATTTTATGATTCCGTGAAGAATCATAGAATGGTTTGGGTTGGAAGAGACCTTTAAGATCATCCAGTCCCAGTCACCTTGCTGTGGAAGATCCAGACTCAACCCAAGTAGCTGAACCTTGCCTGGATCAAATGTGATGTTGCCTCAAGGGTGGATCTTGACTCCTGCAGAGGGAATTTCTCTTCCTTGGAATTCTCCATGTCCCTCTGTTCCTCTCCTGCCATGCTGGATATGATCACAGGACTCCAACAAAAGCAGTGACACTGAGATGGTCCAGAATCAGCCTAGCAGGAGGATCTCCCTGTTTGTACCTGAGGCTCTTGTGCCACCAGCTGGTGGGCTGCAATCCTGGATCCAGTGTTCTCCCATTTGGGATGGGGACAGTGTGGCTGATGATGACCCTGTCGTGGGTGCATTCTTCACCTCCAGGTCCTACATCCTCTTAGCAGTGGAAATCCCACAGCGATTTAGAAATCCTGCTTTCCATGCCTTGTGCCTTAAATAAATAGAGTCTCCTGGATTGTAGCTTGATTTGGGGGGCAGCTGTATGGGAAGCTCTTGGAATGAGTTAACACAGGGTTTGTGTTTGACAGGTTTTTCAGTGCCCCCACATAATGAAGATTTGCATTCTTTCCTCTGTGGAGGCACATCTCTCTCACAAGGCTACCTAAACACCTGATTTAGGCTGGACACTCAATTAAATACTTACATTTTGGTGAGCTCAATCATATGCTTGATTGCTACCAGGCTGCCCACTGCAAATGTGACCCAGAAGATGCTTTGTGTTTCCAAACTAGGCTGTGTCCTTGGTTCCCTGAAACTCCCCAGTGTTTTAGAAACCTAAATATTTTAATGATCCTTTCCAAAATAAATCACAGAATCATTTAAGTAGGAAAAGGCTTCCAAGGTCATGGAGTTCAACCTGTGACCAATTCCCTACCTTATCAAACAGGCCAGGGCACTTAGTGGTCACTTAGTCCAGTCATTCCTTGAACACCTCCAGGGGTAGGGACTCCAACACATTCCTGGAAAACGGAAGAGCTGAGATGAAAAGGGAGGCAATTTCTGTTAAAACTCAATAATGGAGAGAGATCTGGTTTGGGGGCTCTGCTAGGATGGATGTTGAATAAATCAGACAGAATCCCTGTCAGCCACACCTTGCTCAGGCACTGCCCTCTTCCCTCATGGACACAGTCTGACTTTCTGCCTTCCGCTTTCCACCCAGGGAATCCAAACATTCCGAAACCTCGCCGGATCCTGCGGTCCTCCTGGGGCAGCAATCCCCACTTCCGTGGATCCTACTCCTACACCCAGGTTGGGTCTAGTGGGGCTGACGTGGAGAAACTTGCAAAACCACTGCCTTACGCCGAGAGCTCCAAAACTCCTGTGAGTATGGCCCAGATGGGATCTGTGGCAATAAAACTGACAGGACACTGGGCCAGCAGGTTTTTGGGGAGGGAGGTTGAAAGAGAATATCCCTGCTTTGGCCTCCAGTAGTGTGTTTTCCCCCTTTTTCTTTTCTTTTTTTGTACAAATGGTGCCTCTATGGACGAATAATGTGTGTAGGATTTTACCTCTTTAACATTTGGAATGCCAGTGTCTCAGGGATTCCTGCATATCTCTGTGAATTTATCAAGAGCTGCACGTGTCTGTGACTTTTGGAATTGTGATATCTGCGTTTAATGACCATCAGTCCTATTGTCCAGTTCTGAATTCCTCAGGAAAGCACGTGCTAATCTGTTTTAGAGATTATTATTATTATTATTATGACCCTGCTAATGTCTAGGTCCTGAACGTGTCAGGGGTGCATATTAGGAAATCTTTCTGTGCTGGCAGTGCAGGCTGAGGGAGGCCCAGTCCTTGGCAGGGGATAATGAATTTTCTCCCCAGACACTGCCTTTGCTTTCTGAATTTAGCAAGGAAAGCTGGAGCACACATGGAGGTGGTTACACAGCTCAGGAACACATTAAGCCAAACTCACCCCATCACTCAGGGTTATGTGTCCAAATCCAAAGGCTGATGAAAATGCAGCCTTCAAGCAGCTGCCCAGTCCATTTCCTCCACCAGATCCTGGCCCCGACAGGAGTAATTTTATTCAGTGCAGAAATCTACTTAAGGGAACCCAGCAGGAGCTTTAGGAATTGTTCTGTGTAGTTCCCAGGGAAATCCTCCCAGAAATTCCTGCCTCAAATCCGAGTTGTGGTTCTAGCAAGCACCTCACTATTGGTATAAGAGATACAATGCTGTGTCTCACCCTCTGGGTTTTGAGACATGACTGTTATTCTTCTGAATAACAAGTCAGAAGAATTGTGTCCAGAAGAAAAATATCCTTAATGCCTAAAAGTCTGAAGTGTAATTTAGGGCAGCAAAGGGAGGAGAGATGGTACATGCAGGAATTCAGGGATTTCTGAACACTGAACTAATACAATTCCACAGAAGCTGTTTATTGTTTACTTTGTGCCCTAATTATACATTTCTAAGACTGCTGTTCACACCTTCACACATTATTTGATGGGTTGCTCGGTCTCTTTCACCCGACTACCAAGGGTCCCAAGAAATGTGATTGGTCACAGTCCAGGTCTAGTTCTTACATTCTTTAGTCTGTTTCTCAGCATCTTCTCTCCCAATTTAGCATGGTTTTTGTTTGAGCAGCTTTGGTGAATTCCAGAGGCTCTGATAAATACACCTAGAGATGATTTGGCTGGGGTACCCCAGGGACCAAACTGTTCAGGAACATTACAACAGGTGCAGAGCAGGTGCTCTGTGCCTTCTGCAGGTGTGTTTAAGATTTTTCGAACTGGTGTCTTGTGGTGCATCTCCTGGGGGTTTTGAGAACCAGCACTCCAAAACAGATGGATGCCCCATCCCTGGAATTGTTCCAGGCCAGGTAGGGCAGGGCTTGGAGCAGCCTTGGATAGAGGAAGGTGTCCCTGCCCATGGAAGGTGTCCCTGCCCATGGAAGGTGTCCCTGCCCATGGCAGGGGGTTGGAACTGGATGAACTTTCAGGTCCCTTCCAACCCAAACCATCCTGTGTGGGTGGGCACGGAAAGTTTGTCTCCTTTTAGCCTCCCACCTGCTTCCCAGTAAGCTGTGCTGATCTGTGGCCCTTCTGCTGTGCCCTGCAGCCCATGCAGGTGATGTTCTCGGGGGAGGCCACTCACAGGAAATATTACTCCACGACCCACGGTGCTGTGCTCTCTGGGCAGAGGGAGGCTGCTCGGCTCATCGAGATGTACCAGGACCTGCTGCAGTGCCCAGCCTGAGGGAGCCCTGCCTGACCACCACCACCACCTCCCAGATCCTCCTGCAGGTGTGTGGAGGGTTTCTGTTTTATTTCAGTTCGCAGTAGAACAGCCTTTTATCTTTTCTATTAAAAAAAAAATTAAAAAAAAATAAAAAGCCCTAATTGTTAAAAATGTTAGTCATCAATAGCTTCATTTCCACGTGCTGTATTGTTAACAAGGAAGGGTGCTCTTTTTGTTCTGGTAAACTGTTTCTCTGTCATTTTAATTCTAATTTCACTTTTGGTGCCTATCATGTTTGTTTTGTTTCTTTTTTCTTTCTGTATTGTAAGTGCCTTCTATACTAAAATAAATGTTGTAATAAGAAGACTGGCTGCTGTGATACTTCTTGGACACTTGGTAACTTCCAACTCTTTTATTCGACATTACAAAACCAGGATTTTTTTTCTCTTCCTATAAAATCTGGAGTAGGAGGAAAACAGGTTGAAAATAGGTCAGAAACACATTACACAAATGGTGTTTGTATGGAAGAATCCCTCTGAACTGCAGATTTCCTCTGCCAGCAGTACAATCCTGACCAAAAAGGTCTGCTTAGGGCAGAGCTGGCAGCACTGTGGTCAGTGTGGTCACTGTCCCAAGGCTGCTAGAGCTCGTGGAATGTTTGGACAATGCTCTCAGCACAGGGTGGGATTCTTGGGATGCCGTGTGCAGGACCAGGAGTGGGATTTGAGGATTCTTGTGGGTCCCTCCCAACTCAGGGTATTCTTTTGTTGCCCTATGCTTTAATTGTGTGTCTCCCAGTGTAACAGGAGCACTCACCCCCATCCAAGCAGCCCCTGGACTGTGCAGATGTGTCACTAAATCCAGATGTTAGTGACTCACAAGATTTTGTCTGGATCATGTGGAAATTGCCACCAGGAACAAGAAAAAAACTTTTTTGTTTTTTTTCTTTTTTACTTCCTCAGAGAGATAAATCATGTTCTTCTTTAAAGTCAAGTGAACACAATGTAGCCATCAGCATAGTTTAAAGATATCTAAACAGTTTCCAAAAATAAAAGTTTTCAGGGTGAAGACCATGGGCTTTCAGCCACTGCCTTATCTCCCTGCATTCCATTTCTCCATCTGGCTGGCTGCTGGCCAGAGCTTCATGTGAGGAGTGAGGGATGTGTGTGTCTGCTTTGGCATCTGCTGCCCCATGTGAAGCCTTCCTTCCCTCTTTGTGTGTGTGGGGTGGGAGTTGTGTTGATAAATGAGTTACAGAGGGGAGGAAAAGGGACAGAGAGAGGGAAAAATCCCCCTCCAGAGGGTGAGTCAGTGTGTCCCGAGATAAATGTCTGCAGAGGAGGCTCCAACTTTGCCTGGTTCTCTCCAAGCTCAGCTGAGCTGAGCCGATTCCCTGCTGTAGTGTGGAGGTGGGCTGCCTTCCTGGCTGCTGGAGAGCTGGGAAGGATGGTGGTATGTTGAATTTATTGCTGTTTTTCTCCTATTTTATCTCTTTTCATGCTGTTACTGAGTTGAGAGGGAGTTGGGCTGCAGGAGGAGAGTGCAGCACACTTGACTGAAGAGAGATGAAAACTCTGTCCAGCTTTAATCACTCAGAGCTCAGCCTCAAGGAGCTAGAGCTGATTTCCCAGCAGCCAGATCTGTTGCAAAGTGGAATCTGAGGAGAAAATCAAATCCTTTGGGCATATGAGGCTACGACACAGGAAAAAACAAGGAGTTGCTTTTTCTCTTCAGTGGAGAAATTCAGGAAGAAATTCTCACTGAAAGGGTGTTCAGACACTGGAAGGGGCCACCCAGGGAGGTGGTGGAGTCCCCATCCCAGGAGGTGTCCAAGGAAAGACTGGATGTGGCACTCAGTGCTCTGGTCTGGGTGACAAAGTGGGGATCAGTCAAAGGCTGGACTTGATGACCTTGGATGTCTTTTCCAGCCTGAATGATTCTGTGATTCCTGTGGCTTCTTTATCATGGGCCATCCAAGGAAAGCTGCTGTGCTGGTGGTCAGAGTTCCAGAGTTCCTTTTTCTGCTCTGTGCAGACAGAATGATGATGGTGTCTGGCTTTGCTGAGCAGGGATCTGGGTCAAACCAATCCCCCTCTCTCCTCTGCTGCCATCACTCACCAGCAATCCAGCCTTTAAAATGATGCTCACGTGCCAGAGACACTAAATTTAGCAGCTGTTTACTGAGAGGTATTTAAAATTAGCAGCAAAGGCCACCCTGAGCATGTGACAAGGAGAGGTGGTGTCACCACGGGGCTCTGTCACCCTCCACGCTGCTCTCCCTTCTCCAAGAGCTGTGGCATCTTCATCCCAGCTTTGCCCACCAAGAGCTCAGTGATGAAGCTTGGTGGAAAGCAGATGGGGGTGCTGGGAAGGTAAGAAGCATCTAATTACTCAGAATTAATTAGGGATTGCTCCTCCTGGCTGGCTGTGTGGGGAGGGCAGCAGCAGGGTGCTGGCAGAGGTGGGGCTCCAAACCCCCGCTGGGTGATGGTGCCATGGAGGAATGGGCAGGGCTGTCCCTGGCTGCCCCTTTCCTGGGTGATCCAGGAGAAATCATTCACAAAATTTTATTAAGAAAATTTTTAGGAAAAATTTCATCATGGAAAGGCACAGGCTGTCCACGGCAGTGGTGGCCCTGGAGGGACTTAAAGGCCATGTGGATGTGGCATTTGGGGACATGGTCAGTGGTGGCCTTGGCAGTGCTGGGGGAATGGTTCAACTCAATGGTCTCAGAATTCCCCAACCTAAACAATTCTGTGGTTCTGTTCCTTGAACTCAGTTGCAAGAAATGCTTTTAAAAAGAGGTTTTTTTTTTTTTTAAAGAAGTTGAAGTGGATGCTCAGAGCCCCTCTTGCACCAGGAGAGTGGTGGAATTATGGGGCAAGTCCTGGCTTCTGCCTTCACACCCCTCCCTGCCCAAATCCTTGTGAGCAGAGAACCCCGTCGGTGTCACCGTGTGGCCAATCCCAGAATCACAGAGTTAAGGTTGGAAAGAGCTCTAAGCTCTCATCCAGCCTGGGAGGTGGCATAAAGTGACCTGTGGCTGTCCATGCACAGAGGGGACCTGAAGAACAGGAGCATCAAGCTGTCTCCTGACACAATTGGTTCTAACTGGGCCAGGCTTTCAGCGCAACCAGGGCAGAGCAATGACAACTTTTTCCCCTAAAACCTTTTGAGATGAGGAATAATTTTCAGCCAGCTTTCTCTGCTGCCTGGATGCTGTCTGGAGATGATGAAGTCGGTGTTTTGTGTGTGGCTTAGCAAGGGATGGCTCTTGTGGTCAAAGCCACTTCTGTCCTGCACCTCTTTGGACCACATTTTTAGGTGGAAAAGCCCTTTTTGGAATACTTCACCAAACCCCATGGGCTGTACATTTAAGGCCTCCAGCAGGATTTTCTGGCACAGGGCTGAGGTTATTTGCAGAGTTTAGCCCTCTCCCCCTGACAGGAGTGTTCCAGGATCCACACTGGGCTCTGAACTGTGCAAGTGGACACCAGCCAGGCTGTTCTAGGGGATGCTGATTATAAAATAAAGGATGGGCCTTAGTGCCCAGGGAATTCCCCTGGTGCTGATTTATTTGCAACCACAGAGCCAAAGCAGAAAAGGAGACTGGGACCCACTGGGAGATTCTGAGACAAACTCAGTGACGCAGCAGTGCTGGCAGTGAGAGGATGCTGGAACTGCAGGTGATTAAAGTGATGGAAAACAAGTGATGGTGAGCTCTGGCTCTGCACTTGGAAGGGTTGGAAATTTCCTCCTCCTGGAGCCACCCCTGAGGTGAGACCACTGACTTCTCCGTGGCGCAGGGGCCGGAGCACCTTCTGGAAGCTGAGCACACCCCGGGAAAGGTGATTTTGTGCTGCCATCTCGTGGCACTAAAATATTCTCTAGAAGTAGTGAGAATTGGCCACTTTCAGGAAATACCTGCAAACACTGGAGTATGTGGAGGAGGAGCAGTGGGAATCCAGAGGGGTGAGCACAGGTATGATCCTTTACCAGTGGGTTCTGTTTTCATTCCTGGAGTACCCTGGAGTGCCTGAAATATCCCTGGAGAGCTGGCAGGAGCTGTGGAAGGTGGGTGGAAGAAGCTGGATGATCTCCCAGCTCTCAGAGCCCACGTGTGTGAGGTTTTGGCCACCCTACAGGCTCCCTGGGATACCCAGTGCCCAGCGATTGGTGTCTCGGGAATATGGCTGGCTCAGGAACCTCCCATCCCCCAGGAAATTCGGGTGTCCCTTTGGAGAAATAACTGATTAATCAGGTCCTGTGTGAGGATCCAGCCGTGGTGTGGTGGAGATGGAGGATTTCTGTGAGTTTCAGGGACCTGGATTCATGGAATGTTTTGGGTTGGGAGGGACCTTAAGGCTCATCTCGTTTCACCTCCTGCCATGGGCAGGGGCACCTTCCACTGGACAAACCTCAGGGGGCGAGAAACTGGTGTGAAACTTCTCCAAACAAAGGACTCTGATATCAGCTATACAACCTGACCCAGTGCAAAACACCCTCCAAAATCCTTTTGTGAAACACAGGGAGAGCTTTCCCAACCCTGGTTATCCTGGTGGGTTCACAGTGGGTGGTTTGCTGTGAGTGCCTGTAAGATGAGTGACACGAGTGGGAGAACATCAAAAAACAGGAAGGGGGAGGAATTATGTTTGGAGAAGGAGGAACAGTGTCTCTTTTCTCATGGGCAGTGTGGCCCTGGTCAGGGTGGCTGCCTGAGGGCCATTTGTCAGGCATTTGTCAGCTGAGCACCGCCAAGAGAAAATACAACAGCAGAGGCAGGGATTCAGGGGCTGGAAAAGTTGATTTATAAGGAGAGAGATTAAAAAAAAAAAATTATAAATTGTGGAGCTAAATATATCATGTTTGGCTGGGCAAGGGGTGAGGGCTGAGATGGTTCATGCCAGGAACTGGGAGGGGATTTGGGATGCTCAGGGGAGGATTTTTGGCTGTTGGGGGTGACGTGGATGGGTGCAGATGATGGCTTGGCCAGGAGAGAGAGCACTCAGCCATGCTGAGATGGGAACACTGATATGCAGCGGGGCTGTGCTCCGAGTCACCAGCTGAGGGCTGTAAATCTCCAGGAAACTCCGGCACAGGGACAGCAAAGCAAACTCCCTTTCCCTGCCCTGCCTCATTTGCAACACAGCTGCAAACCCTGAATGTCCCTGCTGACAGGTAACTCGCATTTAAGTCCCAATGGATGCTCCCTTCCTGCTTCAAAATCCAAATGGATGCTTCCTTCCTAACCTGGGGATGTCCAGACCATCTTGGTAACACCTGGATGTGCTTGTGCTCACAAATACACAGCAGCAATCTTTGCTTGTTCCTGGTCACACTCCTGTTCCCTGGGTGAATGGGCTGAATTTTTGGTTGTGAGCACAACCATTGTGCTCCTGTGAGCAAAAGATTCCTGAAAAAGCCAGGAATCATGGAATATCCTGAGCTGGAAGAGACCCACAGGGATCATCCAGTCTAATTCATGACCCTGTGCAGACACTCCAACAATCCCTGAGAGCATTGTCCAAACCTCTTGCAGCTCTGGCAGCCTTGGGGCTGTGCCCATTCCCTGGGGAGCCTGGGCAATGCCCAGCACCCTCTGGGGAGAGAACCTTTCCCTGATATCCAACATAAACCTCCCCTGACACAGCTCCAGCCCTTCCCTGGGTCCTGTCACTGTCACAGGGAGCAGAGATCAGAGCTGCCCCTGCTCTGCCCCTCAGGAGTAGCTGCAGACCCCAATGAGTCTCCCCTCAGTGTTCTCCAGATTCCCATCCAGTCCTTCCCTGCCACCTTCTCTCATCTGGACCATTGCTTCCCCTTCCTTGCTAACCTGAACATATCTGAACCTCCCTCACACATGGTGGCATGCGTGCTGGCTGTGTCCATCACCTCGTGCATCCTTTCTGGGGGTGGTGTTTCCAGACACCCCAGTGCTCGTGGGGAGGATGGTGGTTGGT
>CM031860.1:63312135-63406921 GCA_018697195.1 Certhia americana | reverse complement strand
TGGTGTTTCCAGACACCCCAGTGCTCGTGGGGAGGATGGTGGTTGGTGTTTCCAGCTGTCACATAGGATGGCACAGCGGGTATTTTGGACTCTTTGCAGAGTTGGGGCTGCACTGAGTCTCGGAGCAATTTGCAGTCAGAAAAACGTGCTTGAGCAAGGACCTCGCTTTGGGGTGTTCTCCTTCTTCATCATCAGTTTGCACCCCTTTGTAGGGTGAGCAGGAGAATCATCTCACCTTGGAATCTCTGCTCCTGCATGGATTTCTGTTCTCAGTGTTGTCTTGCTGAGGGACCACAGTCTGGGCAGGGTTCTTGTCTTGGCAGTGGATTTGTTGATGTGCCCCTGAGATGGTCCATGGACCCTTGGATCTCTCTGCCAGCAGAGCAGAACCTGAACTGGACATTTTAGGGTAAGGATAGATCCAGATCCCTGTTTTGAGGATATCTGAGGTGCCCACCCCATGTCCTGCCTGTTGGTCCCTGTGCTGGTGACACCCATTCTGCTCCTCCACCTCTTTCCATCTCAGCCACACCCTGACACCTTCCTTCTCTGCTCAGGCTTAGGGACAGCCTGAGAGCTTTGATCCTTTAATTTCTGCTGCCCTCTCCATTAAAAAATCAATTTAATTCCCACTTAGTTCTGACAGGTTGGCTGGGAAAGGCAGGGAGATTCTGCACGACTCTTCCATGATGCTGAGCCCAAAGAAACCCTTCTGCCTTCACTTTTAAACAACAAAAAAACTTTCCCATCCCTGAAGAACAGGAGCATCAAGCTGCTTCCTGACACAATTGGCTCTAACTGGGCCAGGCTTTCAGCACAACCAGGGCAGAGCAATGACAACTTTTTCCCCTAAAACCTTTTCAGATGAGGAATAATATTCTTCAGCTTTCTCTGCTGCCTGGATGCTGTCTGGAGATGATGAAGTCGGTGTTTTGTGTGTGGCTTAGCAAGGGATGGCTCTTGTGGTCAAACCCACTTCTGTCCTGCACCTCTTTGGACCACGTTTTTAGGTGGAAAAGCCCTTTTTGGAATACTTCACCAAACCCCACTTCACAAAAAAGAAGCACTAAGGCATCCCCCTTCCAGAGATCCTGTCCTCTCAGGAAACCTGCACTGAGGGTGGGTAGAGAGCAGATAGTGACAAGTCAGAGGTGGGTGGAAAAGGGTGGATTTTATCTGGATTTACTCTCTGTTGTCACTGCAGCTGAGTCATGGTTTTGTTTGCTTGAACTGAAAATCCTTGGGGAAAAAAAAAAAAGGGAAAATCCTTGGGAAAAACCACATTTATATTAATACACTCCTAACATATATATATACACTCATATACTCATATCATAAAATATATATATTTTATGTATAAGTGTATTTATATATAAATATATATTTATATATATAATATATAAAAATAATAAATATATATATATGTAAACATGTTTTGATCTAAAATATACACACATTTTAAGGATTATATGTAGAATTTGATGTAAAATTTCTATAGAATAAAATTTTTGTATAAGATTATGATACAGGCATGCTCACACACACATATGTGTGTGTATATATATATGTATATATATTTAATTTATATTTATATTTATATTTATATTTATATTTATATTTATATTTATATTTATATTTATATTTATATTTATATTTGTATTTATATTTATATCTATATCTATATCTATATTTATTTATATATTTTATATATATATATATATTTATAAAAAAAATACGAACATGTCACTCCCAGAGCTCTCTTAATCTGCCCATGCTGTGGACTTTGCAAAGTGCCCAAATGACCTTGAACTCCCAGGGTCATTCTGCAGCAGGATCCTTCCCAGAGCCCTGCAGTCCCCACCCTCCTCCCCATTCCCTCAGCCTGTGCACAGTGTCATGGCCTTGCTATGCAGCAGCGTCACTGCAGCCACGCCTGTTGCTCCAGGACAAATATTTCCACTGGGAAATGCAGGAGTGGGAGAGAAGGAGCCTTGCTGAGGAGGCTCAGCACTGCTCAGCCCTGCTCTGGGGACAGCTGGCACATTCGACAGGTTCTTCTTGACTTAAGGTTCTCACCTCCACTCATCCTGGGATGGGAATTTCCTGCAGGATTTGGGTCACAGTGGATGTGCCAATCCACTCTCCCTGTCCTCCCAGGGAACACAGGCAGGAGTTCCTCTGTAGGTAAGGAGAAAGAGCAAATGACAAGGTGGTTTAGAGGGAGAGGATGGGATTTTGGAAGAGAGATCTTCAAGAGGCAGGGGCTCTGAAGACAATCCCAGGCACATGAATTGCTGGATGGAAATACCACCTGAAGAAATGCAGTTTTTCACTGGGCAGGTGTTCTTGCTCCATATTTCAGTGAGAAATTTTCACAGAAACACAGAAAGGTTTGGGTTGGAAAAGACCTTAAAGCCCATCCCATTCCCACCCCCTGCCATGGGTGACACCTTCCACTATCCCAGACCATTCCAAGCCCCATCCAGCCTGGCCTTGGACACTTCCAGGGATCCAGGGGCGGCCACAGCTTCTCTGGGCACCCTGTGCCAGGGCCTCACCACCCTCACAGGGAAAAATTCATCCCCAATATCCTATCTAACCCTCCGCTCTGGCATTCCTCTGGAATGGGAAGCCATTCCCCCTTGTCCTGTCCCTCCATGTCCTTGTCCAAAGTCTCTCTCCAGCTCTCCTGGAGCCCCTTCAGGCACTGGAAAGGGGCTCTGAGCTTTCCCTGGAACCTTCTCTTCTCCAGCATGGAAAGCCCCACCCCTCTCCTTCGGGTCCAGACTGCCTGGGCAGATTTTTAAGCTGTTTTGGCAGGACTTGATTGGCTTACTAAGGAAAGGAATGAAGGACTGGGATATGAAGAATGTTGCATTTATATTTAAAAAGCCGTGAGAGGAGATTGGGAATTACAGGACAGCCCCTCTTTAAACGTGTGCTGTGGAAATTAGTTAGAAATGGTATTTAATACCAGGATAATGATATTTCAGGGAGACATCTCACAACAGGAGAGCATGGACACAACAGACCAGAGGAGAGATGTCTCACAGAGGGATTAGGACTCAGTGATTGCATCAGGAAAGGGGTGAATGGGAGAGACTTGGAGTACACAGTGCCTTGGATACCCAGGAGATTTTAACAAGACCTAAAGACCCTCCCAGGGGAGAAAAGAGGCCACAGGGAAAGTGGGAAACTCTTGTGGTGGCTCTACAGCTGTCCTGGGAGAGGCAAATGGAGAATGAAATGGCCAGTTGTGGCAGAAGGTCCAACTCAGATCAGTCTCAGGTGGGCTGATCCATGGCTGGGAAATAGAGCTGATGACCTAGAGCTAATTTAGTTAGAAAAGCAAGGAGGAACCTCAGAGACACCTAAACAAGCCTGGGGAATCAGCATCAACACAGCAGAGGGAATTAGGGACTGATCAAATGCAAACTAACGCAGAGGAGGAACCAAGCAAATCCTGAGCTCTCACCTAACCCTGTGGAGAGTGATGGTTAACCATCAGGTGTCACACAGCTCAGCACAAGTCTCTTTGCACTCTGTAATCACAGTCAGCAAAGCAAACAAAGCAGAGCTGTTTATAAATTCTGAGTGCTGACTAATACTGATGGCACCTTCTCATGAAAATCAATGTGTTGTCCTCAAAAAAGTAACATCAGGGTCACTCAGCTTTTGGCAGCTGGGAGCCAGGACATTGAGACAACTGAGCCACAACATGAGTAAGGGTTATTTTGCAAAAATCACATGGAACAATTCAGGCTGATGGATGTCCTGGGATGCAGCAGATCACAGGAGCGCTGGGATTTGTTGTCCTGAAGATTCAGAAGGAAAACCACACTTGGGATTAGGTTACCTGGCCAGCTTTCCTTCCAGAGGAGGCCAGCAAGCACAGCAGAGAGCCTGAGCTGTCTTCCTGCAGTTACCACTGTGGGAGAATCATTTAGCTTGGAAAAGTGCTCTCAGGTCATCAGTCCAACCACTAATCCAGCATTGCCAAGGCCACCACAGACCCACAGAATTCTGTAATCGTGGAATGCTTGGGTTGGAGGAGACCTTAAAGCCCATCTCATTCCATCCCGTGCCATGGGCAGGGACACCTTCCATGATCCCAGGTTGCTCCCGCCCAGCCTGGCCTTGGACATTTCCAGGGATCCAGGGGCAGCCACAGCTTCTCTGGGCACTCTGTGCCAGGGCCTCACCACCCTCACAAGGAACAATTCCTTCCTAATATCTAATTTAATTCTCTCCTCTTTTTAGCTTTAAACCAACCCTGTTGTCCTATCACTATCTGTCTGTTTAAAAAGCTTCTCTTTTTTCACAAGTTCCCTTTAACTACTTTCAGTAGCTCACCTCCTGGGCCGTGGAATGACAGTCCCTGCTCCCACTGTCAAAAAGGGTGTTTTTCATTTTTTAATTTTACATCCTTTCCTGTCAGTGGCTGTCATCTCAAAACGCCAGGGGGATGTGGGTGGTGGCAGCTCCTCTGCCTGCCTGGTAGAGGCTGTTTGCTTTTGAGAGCCACAAGTGCTGCTGCTCTGACCAAACACAAGTTTTAGATGCTTGATCATAGCACTGGCCCTTTTCCAGGCAGTTAAAACCCCTGGTAGCATCAGCCATATGAAAAATTTGGCAGCTTCTCTGCATAGTTTGAATCATTCATGGAAGGGCAAAGATATTCTTTGCTGGATTTTTTTTCCCCTGACATAGGCACTTTCTGGTGAATCTGCTCTCAATTTTGTCCCTTCACATGTGATTATTCAGCTTTCTTCACTGATGGGTTTGGGCAGGGAGCTGAATGATCCTTCTGGGTCCCTTCCAACTGGAGATATTCTGTGATTCTGTGTGGGATGCAATCAAAATGTTGAAATCACTCTCATGTACCTGACAGGGAACTCAACCCTCTGAGGTGTCTCTGGTTTAATCTGATGGGATTTTGTGATGTCCACATCACGTTAGCTCTCCAGCAGGTCCTTCAGTGCCATGAAACACAGGATATCTTTCCAATCCCTGGCTCTGTTTTATCTTCTGGCCTCATTCCACCTCAGTGCCAGGGTAAGAGCAGAGGTGCTCGTGGATTTCTTGATGCAAGGAGACAACAAATCATGCAAATTTTAAAGATTTCCAGGTCGTTAGTGCACGAGTGGAGGAGGCATGGTGACCTGGAGCAGATCTTGCTATTGTGGAGGTGAGGATAAATTGGATACTGGGGAAGAAATTTGGGAGTGGGAGATTTTCCCAATCCCTGCATGAATGGAGAGCATTCTGAGCACCAGCAAGGTTTTGAAAGGAGTAGAGAGAGAAGGAAAGATGCTGGTGTGGCTCAAAACTCCTAATTAGAGAGAGATCTGAGCCAGCCATAACTCAGACACGAAACATGGTGAGAGATCAGGATCAGTGGGCTCTGATGTGGGGATGCTCACAGCCAGCCCTCCCAGAGATCAGAACAACTGTCAGATTTGTATTTATTTCCTTTGGAGCTGATTTTTCCAAAGCTGAGTGCTGCATTTTAGGCCTCTATTGAACTGCAACTCTCTTAGATCAGGGCTCTCCAGTAACTGGAACCATTTTCTTCTTAGCTCAGGGTCATTAAGGAGGAGGATAAAGAGGAGGAGAAGAACACAAAAAATGAAATTGTGCACCTCATCGGTGAGAGTCAATCAGTGCCACATCACCAGCCACAGGTGACCAGGGACAAGGGTGATGGAAGTGTGGTCCCTGTGTGAGCCAACCTCTGCCTTTACACACCTGAACAGATACTGCTGCTTGCTTTGCAGGAAACCCAACCTTTCCAAGGAGAAAACAAGCAAGAATTTATGGAAAACAAAACAGGAGAGAAAAATAAGTTTTCTTTCTGAGTAACTGTGTATGTACATGGAGAATATGGAAGTGCTTTTATCATAAACATCAATTACAATAAATAAGACCATTTTTCATATCCACTGGGGAGGCGGTGAGGATATATTAGCATAAAAGTGACTCAGTCTCTAAGTCTAGATGCTTCTGAGTGCACCACATTTATTTTCCACTTTCACTGGCAAATTTCACTTCCAGTCCTCAGCATTTTTTTCCTAGCTAATGTTATTTACACACTTTTTCTGTTGTTGTTTCTTCGGAGAGAGTGAGAAGGCATTTTTGGTTAACTTTCTCCATTTCCTGGGGAAATGCTGTTTGTGCCTTCAAATCGCTCCCAGATCCTGCTGAGGCTGGAATTGTGAGCTTGATGTCACCAATGTGGGGTGTCCTGGAGAGGGAGGTCACAACCAGCTCCTGCTGTTCTCCACAGATTCCTCTCCTCTCTCCTGGCACCCACCTTGGTGAGGTTCAAACATAAATACTGGGACATCAGGGTGGGAGGGTCTTTCCCTTGGAAACACATCACTTGACCTTGGTGCCCTTTCAGTTTCTGACCCTTCTGAAGATGCAACAAAAAAGCTCTGACCTGCCAGAGCAAATTTGGGTGATGAAAACTTAGGTCATCCCTGATTTACGAGCGCTGCCGGGGTGCAGGGTGTGCCGACCTCCAGAGCACATCTGAAATGAAACAACAGGGACTGTGCTCTCCCCCTGATTGTAAACAAATCAAAACCAGCAGGGGACAAGAACAGTTTCACTTCTTTCTTTATTATCTTTTTTAATATCCTGCCAGTGTTTCTCAATTAAGTGTCTTTAAAATTGTGCCCAGCCAAGTCTGTTTGAGGAGTATATGAACAACTGCTGTCAACCCTGATAAGAGCTGCTGCTTCCGAGGCTCTTCAGAGCCTCTAATCTGGTTGTTTCTCTCCAGCAGAAAATGTAAAGCTCTGCCCTCTGCACATCATGGAAAAAGGGATAGAATTTCTCACCGTAGCCTCAGAAGAATTTCACCCAAGACCAATGGTGACCTACAGAAAACCCCATCTTCTAAAGCTGGAAGCCTCACACAGATGGGATCTATTTTCCAGAGGATCATGGGACTGAGGAATTAATGATGTTGGAGGCATCTAATTCAGTCCTTTGCTCAACATTGGGCCTATATCAAGTTGCCCAAGGTCTTGTTCTAGGTAATTTCAGGTATCTCCAAGGTGTAGCTGCACAGCCCTGCTGGATCTCTGGTTCAGGACTGCACTGGACTCAGAGGAAATAATTTTATTTGTTTCTAGTGGGAATTCCCTGGTTGGATATTGATTCCATCACCTCTGAGGGGATCCAAGCTCTGTCTTCTCTGCACCTTCACTGTAGCAATGCAGCCAGACATCCACCTTAAACCTCCTTTTCTCTGGAGTGGATGAACCCAGCTCCCTCAGCATCTCCTTGAGAGCATCCTCCAAACTCCTGACCATTACTGTGGCCTCTGGATTCCCTTATCCATGTCGCTTTGCTTGGCAGCCTGACCTTCCAGCAAAGTGGCATCCTTATCCAAACTGTCCTTATCCTAGAGAAATCTCCTGCAGGTCTGCTGATCTCCAGGATGGAAGCACAGATGTCTCCCCTGGATGGGGAAGCATAATTCTGGTTTAACTTTTCTTTTCATTGATTAATTATGGCCCATGAAAATGCTAAGGTACTTTTTCTTTCTCTTTCCTTTTTTGTCCTCTTCTCTTTTCAGCTTGTGCTGATATTCTGGCTGCTCTGTGTGATCTGAGACTCTCAAAGCAAGAAGTTCACCCAGATTCTCTTTCAACCTGGCTCAGAATGAGCTGCAGAGCTGGGAGCATTTTCCTCCTTTTGTTCTGCACCCGGCCAAAAAATTCTAATTTCATTTGAAGATATTTCAAAAATATTTTTTTTTGTTATTTTGGTACTTTATCTCTCTAATAGATATTACTTCTTGAAGAAACCTAGGGTCTGGAATATTTTTAAGCTCTGTTAGGTATTTCTAACCTAATGCAATTATAGAGTTGGGTTTTTTTTCCTATTTACTTAGATTATTAAAAGATAGAAACTAGTTCTGAGTTGTGTCTGTTTGCTGCCTATGACTTTTTTTTCCCCGTGTTGCTAATGGTATTTTCAGGGATACATTAGCCATTTTCTTGTTTAAAATAAATAAATGAACAAACTCTTTTACTTTGCACTTGCCTGTCACATTGGATTTTGCTATTAAACTGCCCATTGAAACCATGGAAAAAAATATTGGATTTAGAGAAGCTGGAATGTGAGATATATGGTACACAGTATTCATATGCTGATGGATTTTGAAATTCCTCTCCTGTGATATTATTTCCTCTCTATTACCCATTCCTCTTCCACTTTTCTTTTCCATATATTCAATATTGACTTCCTTTATAAAGGTTAATTTGTGTTTACAACCTTGTTTCTACATTCAGCAGTTTATCCTGAAATAATTCCCCTCCCTCTAAGTTGTCACAGGATAAGGTAAAAGGTGGAATAAAGGTTTGATAACAGGTGGAATAAACAGAAAAGAAGCAAAAATAAAAGTATGATTAAAGTAATTTCTGACACTGGACAAAGTTTATTAGGTCCCACAATCACTGTATTCCAAAAAGACCTGGGGAAAAGTGTGAACAGGTTGTGACAGTTGGGTGACAATCCTTTGTTATTCAGGGCAGTCAGAGCTAATGCTAATTGTGAATATTTGTGTAAGAGACGTCTCAATATTGGATCAGCAGGTGGTGAATTTAATGGTGAATTTAATGCTGAGGTGGTTGTGCACTCAGGAGAAGGCAGCATCATCCAGGGAAGGTGTCTTGGAGTTGCAGTGCAAGATGTAACCAAGTGTGTGTTCGATCACCAGCTGTTAAAGCCAGCTGGGGCAGTGTTCTTTATCTCCTCCATGACCCATCCCTCATAACTCCAGGGGGGAAATCCTCTGTTCATGGCCCAGCTGTTAAAAACCTGCTGGGACAGTTTTCTTATCTCTTCCACAACCCAACCTCCCTCCAGGCAGAGATCTTCTGCTGATGGACCAGTGAGTGTCACTGAGAGAATTCCATCATCCCACTGGGAAATGCTCCAGACAGAGGGAGGAGCCAAGTATTCCTACCTGGATAAAAATCTGAGAGTTGGAACACCAAGGCAGCCTTTTCCACTGGATTCTCAGAGACAGACCAGGCCCATCAATCACCACTGGACCTTCAGTGAAAAACTCTACTCTTTCTCCAGGAGCATCACTTCAACAGAGCCACATCTGCCACTGGGACTGCAGCCACCATGGAATGGCACTGCCACCAACACCCTGACCCACAGGGGGGCAGGTTGTATTCTGATTCTGTATTACTGCATTTTTATTTTAATTCTCCTAATAAAGAACTGTTATTCCTATTCCCATATCTTTGCTCGAGACGCCTTTAATTATAATAATTCAGAGTGAGGAGTTTTACATTTCTCATTTCAAGAGGGGCTCCTGCCTTCCTTAGCAGACACCTGTCTTTTCAAACCAAAACAGGAAGGGCTGCTGACCCTTTGTGAATGGCTGCAATGGGAACCTCAGCTCTGTGGTCAGCAAAGCCAGAAAAAAAAGAAAAAAAAAAGGGATTGCTTGGAAAAGAATTGTGAATAACAAAAAAATATTATTATTCCCTGTGCACGATGGTGTTATGAATGTAATAGCATACCTGGAGGAGCTGCCACTGAATAGTCAGGTTATCTTTGGCCACATGGTCCTAAAAAAAGAGGGAACAGACCTAGAAAAGGTCAAGGGAAGGAGGGAATTGAGGGGTCTGGAAAATCTCTTATTCAGAGGGGCTAGGATATGCATCCCTGGAAGTGTCCCACGCCAGGCTGGACAGGGCTTGGAGCCTGGGATAGGGAAAGGTGTCCCTGCCCATGGCAGGGGAGGGTGGAACGAGATGATTTTTAAGGTCCCTCCCAACACAAACAATTCTGGGACAGGATTCCTTCATTGGAAAAGGGATGGTGAGGCTGGACATGATGGTTTATAATTTGTAAATTAATTACACACATCCATGGACAGCAGATGGGAAGCAGTTATTGCCACAGGATGGCTTGGATCCTGAAAGTAGATGTGGGATGAAAAAGGAATTAGAAATATCCAGTGATTTCAGGACCATTGGTGACCCCTTCTTTGCATGCCCTGAGTGTCAAAATCCAATTCTTTGGTTTAAAGACAGGTTGGACTGAGAGAGAGACCTGTCAGTCAGGTTCTCCTCTCTGCTAATAAATCACTCCAAAATAAATACCTAAATGAAAAGGGTCAAAACCCAAACTGATCTGGCCAATATCCAGCAGCAAAAATAGCTGAGGGGGTCCTTGCTAGAAGAATGTAATGCAAAGAGAATGGGTGCTAAAAATAAAGTTAAAATTAAATAAATTGCAGGAAAAGAGAGGAGAGGAGAGGAGAGGAGAGGAGAGGAGAGGAGAGGAGAGGAGAGGAGAGGAGAGGAAGGAGAGGAGAGGAGAGGAAGGAGAGAGAGGATGAGGAGGAGAATGGAGAGGAAGCAAGGGAGATGGAGAGGAAGAGGAGAGGAGAAGGAGAGGAGAGAGAGGAGAGGAGAGGAGAGAGAGAGGAGAGGGAGAGGGAGGGAGGAGTGGCCTCCTGTATAAGCAGGGCAGGAGAGCAAATTTTTACATCAAACCCATTAGTTTTCCCTCAGCCAGACCATGCATTGCAAAATAATCCTCTCTTTTCTCCCAAGTTTTGCATTTCAACCCCCCTGCCCTCACATTTTGGAGAAAATTTGCTCAATTTTTTAATAACACCCTGTGCTAATTTTAATTTTAATTTCAATTTTAATTTTAATTTTGTTTACATTTTTTTTTTCAATTTTCATCTCTCTGCCAGTGGATTTTCTATTCCTTTGCCTGCTGAATGACAGAGTCCTGCTTCCCAGATCCTGAGAGGCTGTGATCAGTTGGAGCCTGTGAGCCTCTCAGCACTGTGAGCAAAGATGATCATTTAGAGGCTGATTAGAGACAGTGTGGAGACTGGAAACAAAAGTTAAATCACGTCTCCTGGTACATTAATCAGCAGGGGTGCGTTTATTCCTTTTCACAGGCAGTTTGTTGGTACAATTATTCATCTTTGCTCAGTTTGAAAAGCTGGGGGTGGGATAAATACCTGTTGTACAACCAGAAATAGATGGCCAAGTCACAAAAATTGAAAAAAACCCAGTTTCTAGTTCCTCGGCAGTATGTTGCAGAGAAGAATAAAGCCCTGTCCAGTCTGGGATCTTCCAGGGATCCAGGGGCAGCCTCAGCTTCTCTGGGCACCCTGTGCCAGGGCCTCAGCACCCTCACAGGGAGGAATTTTTTCCTAATATTCAATGTAAACCTGCCCTCTTCCAGCTTAATGCCATTCCCCCCTGTGACTACATCTACTCATCTAAAACATGGCTCTCCCTCTTTTTAACAAGCTCCTTAAATAAACAGGTGAGAGCAAATACATGGGAGAGTACAGAATATGGAATTATGCAGCTCAGAGGAGCCTCAGAAGCCTCAAACTCCATCCTGTCTGAAATGCCACCCATGATAAATATTTGCCTGGACTCCAGTGGTGGAGAATCCACTTCCTAGCTGGGTAAGTGATTCCAGTAATGGAATATTTGAATGCTCATTATTGATTCCTGCATCACTCATGTGGTGTTCAGCTGCACTGAACATACAGAATTTTGGGTAGTCTGAGGACATGGGACACAGGCTTTGGCAAAAAGAGCACAGAGAGAGTGTTAGAAAGATAAATTCTTTACATATTTATCTATGTTTATGTGCAGATCTGAGTAGACATATCTATTAATACATATATATGAATATATACCTATATAAAACACATTTGTACCCTGTCAACCTCCCTCCCCTGTCCCCTAAAGCTTTAAGAAGCAGCATTTATGCTTGAAACTCTGAAACAGCTGAGAAATGAGAGCCCCACAGCAATCAAAGTGAAATTGGATTTGCCTCGTGAATCATCTGCTGAGGACTGCAGTAATAAACACGCATAAAACAATGGCAATTTATTCACATATTAACAACTGTGCTGTCAGGGCAGCAAACCTTTTAAACCCATAAAAACACCTTGCTGTGAGAAAAACAGGGCTACCCAAGGGCATTCCCTTTCCCCAGGGATGTGGGGAGAAATTCCAGTTTCCAACTTGCAAATCCGGAGGAGCTTTTGGGATACCTCAGCCTAAGTAGAGTTTGGCTTTTTGTTCCTGTTGGTATATGCTGGGTTTAGGAATTTTGAGGGTCTTTTCTCACGTTCCTGTCAATTTTGTGAATTTTAAACACCTCTTACAAACTTTTGGGAATGGGAAGTCTCCACTAGCAAGGAGAAAGACCCATGGTGTTCCTCTCCTAAAGATTCCAGCTGAAGCCTCCTGGCCATGCGTGGGGCTAAGATTTGGGATCTTTTCTTTCCAAAACCATTCTCCTGCCACAGCAGAACTCAAATCCCTGATCCACCTTTGTTCTGTTAGGTTTTAAAGCAACCCTGGATCTGCCAGGGGAGAGCAGAAGGGTTTGAACAGGCAGTGCTGTGACTCTCAGCAGTGCTGGTGCCACTTAATTATGGTCAGATTTCAGTGAGATTTATGAATCATCTATAGCCCTTAGGGAATTATTTTCCTTTTTTTTCCCCCCCACCCAGAAAGCAGCAGCTGTGGAGGAAAGAAGAGTAATTTTCAGTACAGGAACTGGATCAGGCCTTGATTTCTTTGTGAAAATCCCAAATGTTTCCTTCTAGTGAGATTTTTAGCCATGGTGAGCTGGACTAAAATGGGCTGAGTGCCTCCTTGCCTCAGTGTTTTTGAAGGCAAAGGAGAGAAGTAGAGAAACTCCAGCAATCCCCAAACTGAGTGAAATGTCCTGCTTGAGGCTATATTACAAAAATTTAAATTGGACATCTGGGCACAATAAATGCCAGATAACGTTCTCAGAAAATGCATAAAACCTATTTTTGATGCCTACCCCCTTCCCTCAAACCCCAAGACATCTGTTATCCACCAGCATTGCACACAGGAAATCTTTAAATTTGGGCAAGTTTGATTGATTGAATGGAACAGAACTGAACATTTTTGCTATAAACCTTTTTTTTTAAATGGCCTCTTGGGACCTCAGTGTAATTTACACTCTCTGATTGGTCCTTCCTGGCCTCTTGGCAGGACTCTGTGTCCTGGGATGTCACAGGGGCTGTCCTGGGATGTCACAGGGGCTGGGTGGTGTGGTCCATCCTGATCTGATTTTTGGTGATGAGTTCAACCACAGTAAATATCCTGTGTCCTCTTTTCCCAAGAGAAAAGGAGGGATCAGACTTCCAGTTTCTCTCTGTTCTTTGCCCAGTTTTTACTTAACCAGTTCCCAGCCCAGGTCCTTCTGCCATGATCTTGAGCCAGTTTGGCACATCAGGTTTTCTGTCCTTTTTCCTGATGTGTGCAGATGTCTTGGATAGCCTGGGATGGCTCAAATGGTATGAAATGACCATATTCAATCCAGAATTAATTATTTTTTTTTTCTCTAATGGAATTTAAACATGACTCATACACAGACACCTCATTAAAATGGAGAGGTTTTAATCCATGAGCTGAATCCCACAGAAGGTACCAAAAAACCCCCAAACCTACTTATCAGTGTCACTTTGTGTGTGGTGAGTCTCCAGGGAGGGACCCTTAGAGGTCTGAAAGTGGGGAAAAAAAAAAAGGAAACCTTTGCACAGGCTGGCTGAAGTTTCTTGGGAAACCTCTGGGGCAACTCCCGGTCCCAGCTACAATCCCTGTCCTGCAAAAGATTGTGAAAGTCAGTTTATTGAGGGGATGGTTTTCAATTTCTGAGTGACAAAAGAAATTTCCCAGCAGGAATGGCAAAATCTTTTGACCTTGATGTACATCTGGGACTAAACTTGAGTCCTCCATTTTTTTTTTCTCATTTTTTTCTATGGACAGGGAAATTCAGGGTGCAATTTTGGCATGGATGGGCTGTCAGTGTGCAGGGGGAAGGGACACAGAGAGGGCTGGACCTTCCCAGAGCCTGGGTCATTCTGAGTCCCCTCTCTGACCATGGGAAATTCAGAAGGAATAGAAGGAAAGAAAAAGCCAACAGTGAAATACCTCTTGAAATATCCTCCCAGCTGACAGCAATTGCTGCCTCGGGGATTTCTCAGCTCAGAGATTATATAAATTTCCAACTGCCCTTGATGGGTTTATCTGTCACCAAGGCACCTAATTGCTGTTCTAACCCCTACAGACAGATGCAATATCTCGTGATGATGAGTTCCACTGTTCAAAAATGAGCCATGTGAAGAATTACCTCGCTCAGTTCACTTTGATAATTGGGTTTGATGTCACTTAGTTCTTGTGCCATGAGAGGCAGTGAACACTCCTTCACTTCTTGTATTCTCTCCTGGTTGTACAGAGATGAATTCTCATCAGAGTGCCATTTGATTTAAATGTTCCTTGGATGGAAACAACCCTGTACCTTTGGTCCCTTCTAAGTCTATTCTACCTTTTTGAACTGAATAATCACAAAAGCAAACTGGAGTCAAATTACACATATTCAGAGGTGCAAAGATATTTTCAAGGTCATTCTCAATCACTTCCATTCTCCATTTCTTCCCCCAAATTCCCCAAAGTTATTTTCACCTCAGACTGCTATCAAATATTGATCCAGAGTTTTCGTGTTAGATCTCCTTTTAATTTTCCCTTTTGCCTCTCCCTTTCCAGTCTCAGATGTGCACAATATAGATGAGAACCCCAGAAAGTTTTGGGTGGGAAGGGACCTTAAAACTCATCCCATCCCACTCCCTGCCATGGGCAGGGACACCTTCCACTGTCCCAGGCTGCTCCAAGCCCTGGGATCCAGGGAGACACTTCCAGGGATCCAGGGGCAGCCACAGCTTCCCTTGGCACCCTGTTCCAAGGCCTCACCAGGTCTGTGAAGAATTTTTTTCCTAATATCTAATTTAAACTTGCTCTGTAGATGTGGTTCATGGAATCCCTTCATGCCTGTGTGTCAAGAAATGGAGAGCGTTCTCTCCTGACTTGCTTTTATCATTAATTACTCCAAGTGGGAAAGATTATCCTTGTGAAATTGCAAAAAAATGTCTTAGATAAATAAGCAAGAGTGAATAATTTTCAGGTTTTTCTTCCTCCCTCCTTCATCCCCTATAACCCTTGTTTTAAAAATCAGACACAGCAACAATTCACAGCAACGTTTTAGACAGGTTTGTGCATGTATTTGGTACAAACAAAAATATGTGCATTCTGTTTCATAGAGCTTACATCAATCTGGCAGAACCTGAAACACAAAACAGAAATACTCTGGCTAATAAATACATCTGGGGATGAAAAATAAAAATCTATACATAAAAAATTCCAATGTTCTGCTAAAGAAAATGTACACTTATATACACACTGTAAACAATAGTAATGCAACCCAGCTGCAGCCCAGCTCAGGCTGACAGGGACCTTCCTTCCCTCATGGACTTGGGAGAGTCCAGTGACACAAAAACTCATTTTCCACCCTCAACTCTTGGTTCCTTGAAGCAGCAAGGTCTGACAATGCAATTGTGACACAGAGCCAGTGCAATGAGGTGGGATCTGATGGATAACTGAGGTGCTTTGGGAAATAGCCTGCCTGGAACATTTGCTGGAACTGGGACATTCCCCCAGCTTGTCACACCCTTGTGGATCCAGGGAAATCTGTGGGATTGGACTGAATTTACCTCCTGAAAGTCTAAGCCCATTTTTCTAAACTTGAGAGAGCTTGGAAATTAAGGGATTCAAGGAGAAATGCTCAATTCCAGACATTCAGGTCATATTTCATACAAGGTTTTCCTTCCTCCCTGCCAGCAAAGACAGCCCTGCCTCCTCTAAATGCAGCTCTGCATGAGCAGCCTCAGAGTCCAGTCCTGGCACTGCATCTGATGCAAGCTGCCAAGTGAAAGTGGGGTGAAAACCAAGTATTTTGCCTGAATGCAGCACAGCAGAGCTCAAGGCTTTCCTACAGCACCTTCCAGGGCATCTCTTGGGGCCAGATCAAATACAGTGAGTAACTGAGCCTTAATCTGGGCATTTATATGTTGTGTGTGTGTCATGTGTGCTTAAAAAGACTTTGTTTTCTCCCTTGTAGGTCTGTAAAGACTTGGGGTGGAGAGGCAGCAAACCTCCAGACTAATCCTTTTTTCCTCCTCGAGAAGTTTTCAAAGGGCTGGAGGCTGTAAGTATAAATACTCCAGTGCTGGAAAAAAAAAGAAAATGTAAATTGAAAGAATCAGGGAGAAGTGTAAGCAGTAATACCAGCTCATTTATGGGAGTGCACTGCTTGCCAGCATTTCCTAAATCTTCATTTACAGAGGGATGTTTGCCCATTTGTAGGAGAATGCCTGGTATTTTGGGAATGACACATTTATATAAACACAGTGAAGTGTGTATGTCTGTCTGTCTGGTCATGGATGCACTCAGGAATTGTCCTCTCCCTGGTCCCTTCTCTGCCACATCCCCAGTGCCTCCCATCAGGATCCCAAAAACACCCAGGAAAACAGTGGCAGCTGCAGTCCTCACATGACAAAATGACTTTTTGTGTCACCCCATCATCACTGTAAGGTCTCACTTCCCTTCAAAGTCAAATAAACAGGGGAAAAAAGATGTATTTCCCCACAGAAGTTCCTATGGGGTGTGGGAAGTTCCCTGCTTTGGTAGGGCAGAGCTGGCAACCTCAGGCTGGTTTTGCAGATGCAGGAGAACATGCAGGTGGTTGTGAGTCTGAGTTCAGTGTTAAGTGCTGGGATTTGCTGCTGGGAGGAAAATATCTGGACAAAATATGCTGGTATTTGTGCAATAATTGGTCCAGTTTGTCCTGCATCAAGTAAAGGGTGCTGAGACAGGGCCAGTTCCAGATATCTCGTCTCAATATGCACTGCACAAAAGAGTAAAAAAATAAATAAGTCCAACTTCCCTCCTGTTTTGTTTCCCTTTAAAGCAAATCAGAACATCTTTCAGGAAAGAAAGGTGACATTCTCCTTGCTGTGCCTGGGAGCCTTTCATCTTCCTTTGGCAGCCACCCTTAGTGGGATGAGCCGGATGTGCTGCAGGCACTTCCATGAAAGGCTCCTCATGGGATCGAGGGGCAGTGCTGATGAGGAGCAGTTTCCCCCCAGGACATGTTCAGTGCCATGTTTCCAACTCTCAGGACTTCACATTCCTGCTCTTTAGTTCCCTGGCTTGAGGCTCTTCACCTCAGATCCGTCCTCTGCCTCCACCACCTACATGTCCCCTGCTCATGGCTTAACCTGACAGTCGCTCCTTGGGGCTCATGATCTGAAATTTGATTAAACCACTCTGAGTTTTGAAATCAGTGCCTGCAATCCATGGCCCAAGTAGAGTTTAGGTGACCATTTCCTGAGCTGCCTGGTCAAGGTGGGCTTTCCGTGGCTTTACCTCCTTGAGTTTCCTGGAGGAGGCCGTGGTGCCCTCCTGAGGGGTGTTCACACTCTGGGACTGTGAGCAGGGAAAAAACCCACTTTAATTGTCATTACTTTTGACACAACCAAGGCAATTGTTGGCAGCCACCAAAAGTTTGATGTATCAGACATGTGGGAATTCCCTTGGGAGAAGGATCATGAGTGTGACCCTGACTGGGGAGAAGATCCCTCTGCTTGAGGGAGCTCCAAGTGCACCTCAGCTCCACTTCAGCTTGGACTCTGTGGGCAGTAGAAATGCAAACTTCCAAACTCAGCCATCCCACCTTTCCTGAGCTACAGCACAGGTTGGCTGAGGACCCGCATTACAGAATCACAGAATCATTAAGGCTGGAAAAGACCTCTTGGGTCACGGAATCCAACCACTAACCCAGCACCACCCCATTCACCATTACACCATCTCCTCAAGTGCCACATTCACATGTCTTCTGAACACTTCCAGGGATGGTGACTCCACCACTGCCCTGGGAAGCCTGGTCCAGTGCCTGACCACCCTTTGAGTGAAAAAATTCTTCCTAATACCCAGCTTAAATCTTCCCTGGCACAAATTGAGGCTGTTTCCTGTTGTCCTGAGGGAAGCCCCTGGGATGCATTTTTATCCTGCGCTTTTTGAGAAAAACAGCGAGAGCAAAGACGGGGACAGGAAAGTTTGGGGATCAGTGACACCAAAAGGAGCTGCTTTCTCTGTGTGTCACAGATGGATGCTCACTAAAGCAAGGTGGGTTGCAAGTGTTTCACTGGGAAGTGAAATGTGAAATGCTTCACAGGATGGAATTAGAGGAGACAGACCTGCACACCCCTTGGCAACAGTGCACACATCTGGAATACTCCTCCGGCCTAAAACCAGGTGATGTGGAAGGGCCAAAGCTGTGGCCACTGCAGAGATGATGACTGAGAGCTGGGATCCCTCCACCTTGCTTGGGAATACCCCAGTCTGCTCTCCCTCCAAAGCCAAGGCCTCGTCTGGATGTCCTGTTCAGGAACCTACAAGCTCCCAACCCACCCACATAAAGGATCAGCTGCCAGCTGCTACTTGGCAGTGTCCTTCCTGGATGCTGCCTCTGGATGGAAACATGACCACATGTACTAAGGCAGGGTTGGCAACTTTTGGGATTCAGTCTTTCCATTAGATTTCACTGTGGTGTTTTTAAGGCAAAGGAGACATCCTGGTTTCCCTTTAATTGCACAACTTCTTCCAAAGCCAAAGAAAACCAGAGGAGACAGCTCTTGCCCTAAGGTCATATCCACACATTCTCCTCCTGCTGTGGCTTGTTGGAATGGGATATGCCATTTGCTCCAATTTGAGGAACCCATAATTCCACAGAAGGGGCTGAGCTCCGCTTGGGGGGATGCTTGGACAACCTTTGGGCAACTGCATTTAATACCTGATTGCTGCTTCCAGCCCGCCTGACAGACCCACAGGTGGTATCCCTCCATGTTTCTGCTGGATACCTCTAAAGAAACCATCGACAGCTGCCCCAGAGGCTTCAAATATCTGTTTCTCTCAGCCCACAGCAGTCTGTTAAGTCATGGGTTTGGTAGTCGATGGTTTCCGTGAAATCGTGAGCGATCCCAATCGAGACAGACTCCACCTCTGTCTTGTAGGTGGCTGTCACCCCCCCTTTGCTGGAGCCACCCCGGATTTTGTTAGAAAGGCTGTTCATCTTCTCCTTCAGCTGGGTGGACGCTGGTTTCTGGAAAGGGGTGAGCATTTTCCAGCCCTTGAAGCTGAGCGTTCGCCTCTTACTGGCTCTCTCCTGGAAGGAGGAGTTAAATATGAAGGAGCTGTTCAGGGTGTTAATCCTGGGCCTTAGGTCTGTCTCTGAGTCCTGCACTGAGCTGTTGATGGAGGCCCCTCTCCAGTGGTGGTCGTAGACCCTCCAGAGGGGCCGTCGCCGCCGGTGGCACTGGCACTTGAGCAGCCGGATGAACGCGCGCTTGAACTCCTTGCTGGAGCACGGGTAGATGATGGGGTTCACACAGCTGTTGAAGTATCCCAGCCAGAAGATGATCTTGAAGACGATTTCGGAGGGCTTCAGGGATGGGAAGAAAGAGCCTTTGGAGAGATTGGAAGAAATATGGTTAGAGGAAGCGGAGGGGTGTGGCGGAGTAAGGTGATAAGGGTGGTGGTCAGTCCAGTCTGGAAGAGGTGAGATGTGTAGAAAAGGCTGATGGTGTGGTGGTGGTGAGACCCTGGAACATGTTTCCCAGAGATATTGTGTCTCCTCACCCCTGGAACTGTCCAAGGCCAGGTTGGATGGGGCTTGGAGCAACCTAGCCTCATGGAATGTGACTTTCAGGTAATTTACTGCCTCCAGACTTAGAGACTTCAGCATAAAAATGTGGCCACAGCCCTGTCACCTGCACTGAGAGAAGAGCAACACCCCTTCACCTCCTCCTCTTGTGTATTTGGGGTCATCAGTGTTACACACCCTCTGTTCAGATTCTGTGATGATGATAATGGGGGCTGTTAAAGTGGGCTCAGACAATATCCACTGCCCCAAAGCTTCTCCTTGATACTTTAAAACACTTTGGGCCACCCAGTCCCTCAGGTTTTTGCAGTTTCCCAGTGGTTTTCTCAGTGAAAAAGCTGGATATATATATTTTTTTTGAGCCAGAAGATGTCAGTGTTGCTCCCACTTGGCTTCAGAACAGCATTCCCTACTTGGATCTGAAATAACTTTCTGACTCAGCCTTAATTTCTTTTAATTTTAGCTCCAGAGGACAAATCATGCCACCATGTGACTGAGTGTTAATTTGTATTTTAGTAAATAACATTAACTCCAGATATCATTATTATTTTCCCCTGTGCTCCTAAGCCTGGTGTCAAAACAGTAAAACAGGTGCCAGGAGCCAGAAATTCGTGACTGACATGACATAAAAGCTTCCTGGGCTGTTTGCTGGAGGAAAACCACCCTCCAGAAAACTCAGAGAATTGGTTCCAGCAAAGCTTTAAGTACACCCATCCCTAAAAAGTGGAGAAATTTCAGCCAGACTCAACATTAGGTACGTAGGCAGCTCCATCATGGGTATGTGGGAGAAGACAGACAGATCCCAGCATTTTATGGTGGTTGGGCAGGCAAAGCAGCTGAAATATCTGCTGAAGGCCCACCCAAGGCAGGCAGGAGCTCAGGATGGTTGTCAGTGTGTGCTGATGGGGGCATGGAACAAAGACAGAGTGCAGGACTGACTTCTCTGTGCTGGGAAGACTCAGGGCCTTCCTGGAAATGAAAGTGTTTGAAGCTTAATGAGCAGCTGCTGCTGGTGCAGCCAGTGGCTTTGAATGGAGCAATGATCATGGAACCCCAGAATAGTTTGGGATGAAAGGGACTTGAAAAACCATTTAGTCCCAGCTCCCCTGGATGGGCAGAGATGCTTTCACCATCCCAGGTTGCTCCAAGACCTGTCCAACCTGGCCTTGGACACTTCCAGGGATCCAGGGGCTTCTCTGGGCACCCTGTGCCAGGGCCTCCCCACCCTCACAGAGAACAATTCCTTCCCAATATCCCATCTAACCCTGCCCTCTGTCAGTCTGAAGCCATTCCACCTTGTCCTGTCACTCCATGCCCTCATAAACAGTCTCTCTCCATATTCCCTGTCAGCTCCCTTACACAGGGGTCAGTGTTGTAGAGACAATAACCCCACCTTGGTCATTTTAGATTAAAGTAGTTTATTCTCCTGGGACAGTGCTGAGATTTACAGGTTGGCTCTGGGCTGCTGGAATCACCAGTTTTGATTTTAACCCCATCAGAAACACCTCCCTAAGTGAAAGCCAGGAGCTTTGAACCACCCCAGTGGTGCTGTGGCCATCCCCTTTTGCCTTCCATATAACATCTCCAGTCTTCATCCCACCGTGGCTTTGACCATCCCCCTTTTTCACAGGGCCTCCAGCCCTCCTCCCGGGACCTACAGGAACCATGGATGTGTCAGGAAATGGGACCTAGGAAGATGAAGAACTTCACTGAACTTGCAATGCTGCTTATTCCCTTGCCAGGGAGAGGTTTCCTGCCTCAGTTTCCCCGCAGAGAAAGGGTTAATTACTATGAACTCTTCACAGTGTTGCTGTGAACCCTGTTTGCAGCGTGCTCTGGGTTCTCAGAGGAGCTGCAGCTCTATGGAGCATTTTTTAGATTCAAGAGAGAGGAAAGGAAAACAAAAAACTATGGTAACAAAGCAAATAAAAGAAGGGTCTCTTTTTAAATTCAGCTGGTAATTACTGCTTGAGCCAGGCTACTTAAGAGATTGGTGCTTGCCTAAACAAGCCTGATGGTTGCTAAAATAATAACTTCTCTCTGGTGTTTAGCAGTTCAGGGCACAATGCAGTTTCTGTACTACGTGCTTTGTCTTTTGCATCCAGATAGAAAACACAAATTGAAAAGGAAAAGAAGCTATGACTTCTCTGAATTTCAACTCTGGCTGGTTTTCACCCAGCGAGAACCTTGTGTACATATGAAGACAAGGGGCCCATTACCATCCTCATTACCATGCAAATAAGCGTGCCCCTTGGAAGGGACGTGTCCGGAGTGCATCCACAGTTTCCTCATTTCCTTACCCTGGGATGAACAGAACTGGGCAGGGAGTCCCCAGAACAGCTCCTCTGCACATGCTGGAGGATCAGAACCTTCTGATGGGCACTGGGAGGCTGCACATAAGAGGATTTGAGGGGTCTTTTTTAGGGAATGTGTATAAAATTGAAGACATCAGCTCTTGTTTTCATATACTGGAATATGCAACAACACTTAGAGGATTTTTGGGCTGGGCTTTGTAACATTTCCTATATAAATAAGTGGAAGTCTTTACTGAATGATGGACACTTGAAGAGCTCAGGAAACATGGAGGGATGTGTCCAAGGTCCAGAAACAGAGAATGTGAGTAAAAGATCAGGAATAGCAACACAGAGTGAGTCACCAGCACTTCAGTCTGTTATCTCAGTGCAAGAGCAATTTTTGGTGATCTGGCCCCAAAAGCATCAAGACCAGTACAGGGCAACATCAAAGAATAGGAAACATGATTTCTGTAGGATCTGTGTCAATACAACAAGAAACCTGGTCTTGTTTAAAGAGGAGCTTTTCCTGTGCACTCAAAATCAGCCCTCAGGGCACCTCCCCTGGACATCCAGCTCAACACCTCCTGGGGTGAGGGAGGAGGAGATGGTGACACCCACCTTAGGGACATCAATCAGAATTTATAATAATAATGCTGGTGTCTTAACAATCTGTTTGGAGGCTTTATTCCTTCCATCATTTATAAAATATCATCCCACATCTCGCAAAATCTGAATCTGACAGAGCTGGGTCAGGGCAAGGGCTGCATGTCTGGTTGTAACCCTAAATAATATTCTTCAGGACCATTCAGAAATTGAGAAAGCTGCAGGTGAGCTCAGGACAAGCCTATTTGCACCTTGCAACATGACTGAAGTTACAGACTAAACATGATCTGGAGGTTGAACTTTGGTCATGCAAAAGTCGAGCCAATAAAGTATCTGCTCATACCTTTTCATTTTTATTACTTGTTCATGTAATAATGTTAATGTCCCCCTGCTCATATTTAGAGAAAACTAGGCAGGTAAAAGTCTCTGGAGCCATAGGCATGCTTCCCAAAACTGTGACACTCTGTGATGGGTGGCAGTGGATGCAATCTGCCCTCCATGTATCCAAACACATATCCCATTTTTTTTAGGTTGTTTGAGCTAACACAATCTCATGATCTTTCCCTGCCTGCCCTTCTCCACCCTGCCCTCCCCATGACTCACTGGAAGGTGATATCACTTGGATTGTTCGGAGAGTTGCTGGTCCCAGTATTCAGCGCTCAAAAAAATAAAGCAAAACAAGGAAAAAAAAAAAAAAAAAAGACAAATGCACCAATGCAAATGGAGCCAGTCCAATCTAAATTCTGGCCCTGGCTCCCAGTGTACAGCCAGAATTCAGGAGCGGGCTTAGTTGGCAAGGGCATTTTTGTTCTAAAAAGTCCCTGCTTTGCAGCATGTCCTGAACAGCCCATGGCAGAGGAATGCTGCAGACATGGGAGCAGGTGGGAAAAACAAAGGGACAAACTCATGTCCCTGTGCTGCCCCAACTTGGAAATGGGAGGACCAGAAGGACTGCTCAACATTGATAATGGTGTTGCTGTTGCTTGGTGTGGGCTTTGTATCAGGAATGGGCCTGCAAAAAAATAGTTTTTTAAAAAAAATTTTTAAAAAATTACAGGTGTCATCACAGGAGAGGGAAGGTGAAAACTTCCACAGGAGGTGGAAGGTGAACAGCTAAGAAGACGACATGGTTCATCTCACAGCAGGTTGCCCAGCTGTGGATGACCCTGCAAGCAAGAGGTGAAAATTGATTGGCCAAACTCATGAAAAAATTAAAAAAAAAAAAAAAAAAAATTACCAATATGTGAACCACTCTGTTTCTGAGTTAGGAAGCTCCAGAAATCCATGTGTAGGGTTAGGACTGTGGTGGGGACAGGTGTGCATCGCCTGAGCTTCTCCTGGATGTGGCCTCAAAGGTTCAGGAGGGGATTGAGGACTGCCTTGGGAGGTATCAGAGCAGCAAGTCAAAAGAATTGCAGCTGGTAGAGAAAAAGCCCTGGCATAGGAGGTACCAGAGCACTGTGGGTCCTCCTGGCAAAGGAAGTTAAAGAATCCTGGAATGGTTTAGGTTGGGAGGGATCATAAATCCCATTTCATTCCACACCTTCCATTGTTCCAGGTTGCTCCAAGCCCTGTCCAGCCTGGCCTTGGACACTACCAGGGATCCAGGGGCAGGCACAGCTTCTCTGGGAAACCTGTGCCAGGGTCTCCCCACTCTCATATTCAAAAACCTTTTCCTTGTATCCAACCTAAATTAACCCTCACGCTCTTCCTTCTTTTTTTCTGACTCACAAAGTAAATTAATTAATTCTGCTCCAAAATAACCATGAGCTGCCCTTTTCTGCTCAATACCCAGCTTGCATCTCTCCTTGCCAGCTCCTTCCCAGGCCCTCCATGATGGACAACCTCCCTGATGCAGCTACCAAGCTGTGGGAGAACGGGCTGGATTTCAGCAAGGACTTCTCTCAGTGTGTGGGACTCAGATTCTCACTGCTCTTTCCTGACCTTCTCCTCATCTCTCTATTAACCACCTCCAGTGGGTATTTGTAGGCGTATCAGGGTCCCTAGAGGGTTAACACCTCCTTGGTGTGTCTTGGAGTGATCAGGGAGTTCACTGCCCTCCTAGGATGGATCCAAGAGCTGCTTGGCCTAGGGAGGAGGACAGCATGTTCACAGCCACTCAAGCATTTTCCCTGGAGGACGATGGCATTGGGATATCGGGTGGAATTCCTCAGGCCTGTCAGCCCTCCAGCCAACCCCATAAACAATGTCACAGATAAGCAGCAGCTTCCCAATGAAAGCCCCAATGAGCTGCCTGCATGCCTCTCTGCTGCCTGTGTGTCCAACTTTTGCATCCTGGTCTGGCCCAACAGAAGCAGGAGGAAGCCACCACTCCCCTGACCATTGCTGACCTTCTAGGCAGTGTTTTGTCCCAGGTCATGGTTGGAGAGATGCTTCTGGAGAGCCCCTGTCTGTGCCACAGCACATGGTGGGGTGTGCAGACCTGGTGTGTAGGTCCTGGTGGGGTGGGAAGGAAGCTTTAGGTGTGATGGAGATGAAGGAAACTTTTGTCTGGCAGTGGTGGAGAGATTGCAAAGGGAGCAGAAACCAGTCAAGGGCTCTGAAAAACACCAACACTCCAAACAGGATCTCAAATTTGAGGTCTGAGTGTGGTTTGTGTGTCAGCAAGAGGAAGATAATGAATCAGAGCCTTGTTCTGGTCATTCACTGTCAAATCCATGGCCCCCAAATCTGTCTTCCAGCATTTAGGAGTATGGTCCTAGTGATGTCCCTAAAACTTTTCTCTACGGTGCTGCACAACAGTAGGACTTTGACAAAAAATGCCCTTTATTCCCCTCAAATATTGGAGATCTCAGAATAATCCCGGGACTTTCAACCACTGGTGGGAATAATTGATGTGAGGATGTTTATGAGGAATCAAATTTCCTGAAAAGCGAGGCTCTTGTGTGAATCACCTGACTGAGTTCAGGCACCTGAGGTCCTGGGCCCCCTCTTATAGTCAATGGCTTAGAGGGCAAATTTTGTGGTGAGAGTGGCGTGATCCATCTTATCCTGAGTGTAAGTCACCAGGCAGATGGACCACACCAGGTTCCAGATGACTGGACTCGGACTCCTGGCTCATGGGCAACCACATCACGGGCATGCAAGGTTATTCCTGATGAATTTAACTCGGAATGTCACGATCATCTGGTGGTCTGATGCTCTCTGAACAGTTTCCAAAGCTTCCCATCCTCCAGTTTCTCCCCTGTGCAGGATAGGACTTTGATCATGGGAAGAATTTCACCAGTGGAAGGGGAAGTGAAAAGCCACACAGGTTCATCTACGCTGTTCCCTGACAGAAACTTCACAAGTAATTTCAAGAATTGTGAATAGTCCTAATTTTCTTGGCGTGGTCCAGCCAGACCCCTCCAGATAAATTTGGTCCAGGGAACAATTTACTTCAGAGCCCATCCTCAAAAGAACAGAAGGAATTGACTTGGCAGCTCCCCAACATTGCCCCAGCAGACTCTGCTCCCTTAACCACCTCCAGATGCCTTGGTGCCACATCACAGGACATGGAATGCAAAGCTTCTGCTCCACACTGCAGATCCAGGCTGGTGGGCTGCCACACAGCACCCCCTGCTCTGCCAGAGATCCTAAACTTCACAGGACAGGAATTAATTGGAAGGACCACAGGGGCACTGCATGGGGCACAAGACAGGCTTTGGGCAATGAACTAAGGAGTATTTAATTTACTCTGCTCTCCTCTGCTCTACAGCTCTTGCTCCAGGGGCTTGAGATCACAAATTGGCTTTTTGTTCCCCTCACTTTTTTTTTTTTTTTTTTTTTTTTTTTTTGGCAGTATAGCTGCTCTTAGTTTGATTTCTGAGCAAGTTAAGCTTATAATTTGCTGGATATTATTGGGAATGTGATTTTGTGATATGATTAGAGACAGGTGAGGAGACCCAAAGAAGGTTCAGTCATACAATCAGGGAATGGGGTTGGGTTGGAAGGGACCTGAAAGATCATTTAAGTTCCATTCCCTGCCATTATCAGGAATACCTTCCATTATGCCAGGCTGCTCCAAGTCCTGCCCTTGGCCTTGGACACTTCCAGGGATGGGACAGCCACAGCTTCTCTGGGCAACCTGTGCCAGGGCTTCACCACCCTCAAAGGGAAGGTTTTTTTTAATAACTAATTTAAACCTGCTCTCTTTCAATGTGAATCCATCTGCCTTTTCCTGTCACTCCATGATTTTGTAAATAGTCTCTCCCCATCTTTCAGGTAGCTCCCTTTAGGTGCTGGAAGGCCACAATTAGGTCACTCCAAAGCCTTCTCTTTTCCAGGCTAAATAATCCAAATTCTTTTATATATCATCTTTCTTAGGAGGGCACTGACCCTTCATCTGGGAACTCTCAGCTGAAATCATCATCATCAATTCCCCAGAAGGTCATTTTATCCATTGAATCCTCCTTCCAATGACCTGGTTGTCCCATGCACAAAACCCTCCTGCCCTGCAAGGAATACATCACATTCCATCTTTCATGAGGGATTTCTAAAGAAGAAAGTCATGTTTTAAACTCAGGAATTGTGGCCTGCTAATGCAGAGGGGTTGATACCAAGGTCTGTATGGAGAAACTGCACCAGCAGTGGATACCACACATATCCACACAGTGGATACCACCAAGAGAAGGCCTGAGTGGTGCATCTTGCCTGGCTGGATTTCTCCAAGGTTTTCCATACGGTTTTCCACAATGCCCTGGAGAAACTGATGCACTTTGGTTTGGAAAAATGGTCTTTGAAGTGGGTGGGGAACTGGCTGACAGGGCACACCCAGGGAGAGGTGGTAAAAAGCTTCTTCCCAAACAGGCAGCCTGTCACCAGTGGGATCAATATCGCTCCCAATGCTGTTTAATATCTCCATAAGTGATCTGGATGATGGGATTGGGTGTATCCTGATGAATTTTCCTGATGAAACCAAACAAAATGAGGAAGTGGGCACTACAGGAGTAGGGGCCATCCTGCAGGAAGACCTGCATCAACATGAGCACCACCAGCAGAGATGAAGAAGGAATTGTGCCACTCTACTCAATGTGTTCACTTTTGGTCCCCAGCAGGCAAAAGATGTGAGCAGGCTGGAGAGGGTCCAGAGAATGGCCAGGAAGATTATCCAAACACTGGGAAGCTGCCATGTGAGGGAAGGCTGAGGGAACTGAGCTTGCTAAGTTCTTGAGAAAAGAAGGCTGAGGGGGAGGTTTTATCACTGTGTAGCTACAAGGAAATTGTGACTGCCTTTTCACAAGGAGTCACCTGGAAAGGATGAGGGGTCATGGGTACAAGTTATTCCTGGGGATATTCCTATTGCACACAATTTTTCACCATGACAACCATCAGCCATCTGAATAATTTACCCAGGAGGTGGTGGATTCCACTTTTAGGATTCAGCTGGACATGATGCTGGACTATCTTGTGCAGATTGTGCTTTTGCCAAGAAAAGTTGGACCAGATGGTCCTTCAGGGCCCTTCTAACCTGGTATTCTGTGCTTCTATGAGTTTCTCCAGCTTCTCCTTTTAACAGGAGCTCTGTGGACTCTACTCAGGCACGACTAGGCAGAGGAAAGGGAGAGAAATTCTGAAACTGGACCTGGGCTTGGATACTGCAAACTAATCTCTGCAATGAATCTTTTAATTGGTTAAGGCAATGCTTTCATAACATAATCACAGAATGGTTTGGGTTGGAAGGGAACTTGAAGACCATCTAATTCCAACCCATACCCTCAAATCATGCTGCCCTTTAACTCACTTCAGCACTGCCCTGGAACAGCCTTTTTAGCTGCTTGGTTCATCCTCCAAGAAGAAGGCCTGGGCAGCAAATTCAGGACATAGATAGTGCTGAATAAAGCATGGTCAACAGGAAGATGGACTTTGAAATTAATCACAAAATTAAAAGGAAGACAAATCTGTAGGCGTTTGACATCTGACTTTTAGTACACACTCCCTTAAAGGTAATATTTTTGCAGTGTTCCTTATGCTTGGGAAAGATATATGTGTGTCCAACTGCTTGTTCCTTGATTCACAAATAATAGCCTGACTCCAGCCCCAGAGGGGACTTTAAAACAAATCTTAGAATCATGAGACTCAGCAAAAGGACATAAATAAAATTAGGGGGGGAAAAAAAAAAGACAAGATTGACCAGTCTGGCAAATCCAAAGGGAGATATCAGGGACGTTCTTATTTACCAGATACAAATAAAGACAAAAAAAGGGAGTCTCCTGAGAGCAGGAAAAAGTCAGGGCAACTGAGCTGCATGTCAAGAGTTCTTGTCCTGCTGTCTGAGCAGGAAGGAGACTAGAATCCATGTGCTGATGTTGGAGTGAGCACGGCTGAGATCCGTGCTGGGATGGTTCACCAGAGAAAACACGCTCAGGGCAGCCTTTAAAAAGAAAATTTCCATCTGGCTCAGGATCTGAATGAACACAATGGCCTTGTGGTGTTGCTAAGCTCCCTCCAGGGCAGTGCAGAGCTTGCTCAGAGAGGAGCATTCCTGGGGCTCTCCATTCTCCAAACTGGAGCATCCTGAGCTCGTGCTGTGCCCAAGCCTGGGAATCTCTTCCCTGAGCACACCTCAAGGGAAGTACAGCCAGGATGACCAGCTTGGGGAAAGGAAACATTTACAGACAAGCTGACTTGCTGCCATCTCAGCAGGAATAAGCCATAGGTAGAATGTCTCATGGGCAAAAATCCAACCATAGGCATTGATTTTACAGGGGTGGTGATAAGACCAGAGGAAATGTTCTTGAACTGAAAAAGGAGGTATTTAGTTGATTTATCAGGAAGAAATTCTTTGCTCAGAAGGTGGGGAGGCTCTGGGACCACTTACTCAGATCCTGCCCCTGGATCCCTGGAAGTGTCCAAGGCCAGGCTGGACAGGGCTTCCAGCAGCCTGGGATAATGGAAGGTGTCCCTGCCCATGGCCAGGACTAGAATGAGTTCCTTAAGGTCCCTTCCAACCCAACCCATTCCATGATTCTATTACAAACTGATAATCCTCAAATTTTTTTTTTTGTTGGCTGGCTCCCTTATACTATATTTTATACTTAAACATTTATACTATATTTTTTCTAGTTTTCCATAAACCATTTACCAGGCCTTCATGAACTGTCAAGATCTGGAGAACAAAGTTTGGGAATTACTGTTCCAGACTACTCCTTGCATTTACAGACAGTGATACTTTGTGGTCGGCCCTCCAGTTGCCTTCTGCTGTTCAATTTCTTTTAACACCTTCTTTAAACTTCCCTTTGCAAGGTACTGTTGTTCTTTGGTGGCTTCTGCAAACACAAGTCAGGCTTGCACTCACCTCCAAGATAAAATGTCACTTTCCTGTCAAGCTATCTCCTCCACCCTGCTCAGAAACATTGGCAATGTGTATTTTTTCCCAAATGAAAAGGCAAGCTTGGGAAATCCTGTGGAAAAGGAATGGAGGGGAATGATTCTCAAGCAAGCCATCCAAATCTTGCAAAACCCACTGTGTTTGCTGGGTTGGGCCCAAGACTACTCTTTGTTTTTCCAACTCAGAAGTTCTTCTCTCTGCACTTGGTTTTCTAAGAATGTGCACTCACCCGCCCTGTCCTGTTTACAAGCTCGTAAATATGTAGATCAGATTTGGCTGCAGGGTAGGCCTTGGAAGGGCTGAATCCTGCTGGGAACACATGGCATTTTATGTACAGTGAGGCCAGATCTGCGCTGCACAGAGGAAAAAGGCAATTTTTCATTGGGACCAACCCAACTCGGGGAAAAAAAATTGTACCCAGAGCAAAACGCACAAACACTGACATCAGTTTGAAGCTCAGGGTGAGCAGAACTCACATGGGATGGGTGAACCTTGCCAGGACCCCAACACTGGTGACACCACTGGTCTGGAAGGATCCTACAGTGAGCTACTGTGGTAGCTGATGGCTGGGAATGCTGGGGAGAACTCACCAGCTTTGGGATGTCAGCATTGGGAAAACACGATATCGAGAGGAAGTGTGGGAGCTTCCTCAGCACATTTCCACCATGCCAGCCCCGAGGGCTTTTCTGTTTGTATCAGAACTGGGCAGACAGGACGTCACTGGCCATGGAGCCTGGCACTGCAGCCCGTGTCCCCTTTCAGCACTGCCAGCTCTGATGGATGCTGGATCCTCCCGAGAGCCGTGCCCGCTGCACCCGGTGCTGTGGCGTCACAGAGGAAAGGGTGGGGGGAAAATAAAGGATGAGGGAGGTGGATATTTTCAGCTCTGATGAAAAATTGTGGCTGATTTCGTAGGCTCAGGAGGGGTCATTCAAGACCAGCCAGCCAGCTTCTTATTTCTTTTCAGGCTTGGAGGGGAAAATCCTCCAACGCCTGTCCTGTTTCCGCACTCGGCTCCAAGCACGGCCCTTTTGGCTTTAGCTTGCATGGAAAAATCCACGTTTTCTCATCGCTCACTTTCCTTTTCTTTAAGTTTGTTCCTGCGATAAGAAGGGAAGCTTAAAACCCCAAACCATATTTCCGTCTTTTCCCCCAACCTGGAAATATTCAGGGGAGATAGCAAAAAGCTGGTCTGTCTCTCCCCAGCCCTGAAAGACATTTTTCAACTGATATGAAGCTCTAAACACATTGCACTTCAAAAAGAGACATTTTCCCTCCTCTCTCAGAAAACAATGGATCAGTGGAACTGAGCTCCAAAAATATGTCAGGAGTGGTGAGATAACAACATCCTCATCACTCCCAACAGTTCCTGAAGCCCTTAACTTGAAGGGATAAATTCTCCTGTTAAATGCCACACTGATTGCCTGTGAAGGACCTCTCTTACTCAGTCCTTTCCCTCATCTCCACTGGGAAGGTCATGTCTCTCTGATGGAACCACAGAATTGTGGAATGGTTTGGGTTTTAAGGGATCTTTAAGATCATCTCGTTCCAAGCCCTGCCATGGGCAGGGATGCCAGCACTAGAGCAGGTTGCTCTTATTTGGTTATTCAGGAGTGATGCACTTAAGCCATATATTTTGACACAAGAGGCAAAAATATGGCTTGCCCATAGAGCTGAGCCTGGGACAAGCACAGAGACCATGCTAGGAAGGACCAAGAAGCATGGGAGTAGACCAAACATCCCATCACAGTAGTTTTGTACAAGTTTTACAGCCACAGGGAGTTTTAAGGAGATGGAATGCAAAAATTGTGGTGCATTTGCCTGCACAGAGCAATGTGATCTCTGCTGAGGAGAGAAGAGTGTCTCAAAGTGTCTCATTATGCTAATGAGGCCCTCTCTCCACTGACATGCTTCCTGCTCCATCTCAGCCTTATCCCTATTTATTTTTTAATTTCTGAACATGAAGGGAAAGGATGAAGATTTGCATTCCATTTTTGTGGCACTTTGAGTATTGCCCATGAGATACCGTCTGCTTCTCTTCCACCTTTCCATTGGGTAAACAAGTCTCTTTGCTCCCATGCTCTTCACTCTCTGCTCAGAAATATCAGACACGGCACATGGGGCACTCTCCCTGCCTTGATATGGCCATGATTCCTAATTAGCTCGTGATATGCAAATTTTCCATGTTTACTTCTCATTCCAGGGAAGTGACCCTAAGCAGACTTTCAAACTCCTTGAGAAAGTGCTGCTTTTGTGGACAGCCCTTATCAAGAAAGGAATCATCCCAGGAAATTATTATCCTCTCTTTTTTCCATCATCACCAACTAATTCCTAACTTGCCACCTCCTTCTTCAGTCGCTTTCATGTGTTCTTATTTCAAGGAAACAAAAAACCCATGCCATATACGTCTGGCTCTGCTTGGGTATTTCCACCAGCAGTGCTATCTAAAATCTGGGGGGATTCTGGGGAACACTGGGGAAGTCTGTGGGGGTCCCAGTGGGTCCCCAGGATGTTTTGGTCAGAAGATTTTTGAGCAGAGTTGATTAGTTCCCTCTTTGTGTGATGAATTTAAGGCTGGGTAAGGAGAATTTAGTCTTGCTGTGAGGCAGGACTGAGCTTGCCTTCAATGCAGATCCCCTACAAATTTCCTCCAGATATCCAAAACAATGAAAAGAGCAAATTCCCTGGCAACTGAAGCCAGCTGTCTCAGACAATACCCCTGACCTGCTTATTCGATATTATTAACCTGTTCATAATTAAATATCCTGTTCTGCTGTGTGCAGCTGAGCTTTGTGATGATCCCTACCATAACGGTTGTGGCCCAGGCCCACAGGCATTAAGCATTGTCTTGGTTTGGCCTTAATTGGCCAATTTCTGAATATTGACACATGATTACACCAATGAAAAGAGTAGATATGCCTTTTGTGAACACACATTAAGAGGAGAATCCCGGAAATCTGGTCTCTTTGTGGTTTCTGGTGTGGAAAGGTAACAGCTTGGCTTGGTGCCTATAAGCAGTCAGGCCAAGCCAAGTTCCCCTTCCTCCCTCCTGGCAGCTGGAGGGTGAGGAGGGAAGGAGAGGCCAGAACACTGAGATGCTGGTCTAAAACTGCTGACAGCCAAGCCAGGGTCTGCAGAGCCTGAGAATGGCTGCAGGATGGACCAGGCTGCTCTGCCAGCCCACATGGCTGGGCAGGGGAGGGAGGGCTGGGCTGGGGAGAAGGACATCAGCTGTGGCCACTGAAGAAACCTCACAGCATGGCCACAAGTGGCCGAGGGGCTGTCCTGGAGCCGCTGAGATCATGAGCTAAGACCAAAGGGTGGCTCTGTAAGCTCCAGGTTAAGGTATTAACTCTTTCAGTGCACAGAAGAGACCTGCAGGCCGTGATGCTCTCATGAGTGAGGGGAAAGGACAGAGTCAAGACACGTAGAGAGACCACGTGAAGGCAACAAAGTCAGCCAAGAAGGAGTAAAGTTTCAGAGGGAATGTCCTGGGTTGATGCTGAATTGTATCCCCATTCGTCTGTTTAGCTCAGAAATAAGTTTTGCACCTTTAAAACTGGATCTGAGAGTGTAGGGGGGAGAAGGAGAAGTGGTGGAATGTCTGAGGCGGTTGTTTTCAAAACATAAAGGTAAGAGTTTTCAGCTTTCCTTCACACAGCCTGTTCTGCCTGCAGAGCTGATGGCAGAAGAGAGCTCTCCTTTGTTTTTTGTTAGTTTTTGGCTAGCTGAAGCAGAAAAGTTCTCCGGACTGTGATTTTTTTTTTTTTTTTTAATTTTTTCTGGGAACTGTTTGAAACTGTTCTGGACTGAAAAACCCAGAAGAGCACTGGGAGCTCACACCTGTGGCACACTGGGGCCTGGCCTGCATTTCCCAGTGCTGGAGGGACTGACAACAAACTGAGTGAGCTGGGCTGCACCCCACAAAAGAGACTTTCGAGTATGCGGTATGTGAATCTGCCTTATATTTTAGGCTGAAATTCTCTTGTGAGCTGTGGTGATGGACTATAATATATTTAGATAATTCCATTAAACCATGGAGAAGTGCAGGGAAGATGGAAATTTCAAACTGTAGACCTGAGCAAAGGAATTCAGTGCAAAGAAGCAAATGTTGGAGTGACTGTGATCTCATGAGGAATTTGAGAGACAGAGAGAAAATGAGCTATGAGGACTTCTTTTGCCCGGAGAAAAGATGAAGTTTTTGAACAGTTTATATTTAAAATAAAACCCCATACATTGATGTGGCCCAGAGGCACAACCGTGAAAGGGCAGTGAATATGAGAGGAGCTTCACGAATGCAGCTTTTTTGGGCAGCTGCTGTTTGTGCAGGTTGAAGCCAGGAGAGAATTATTTTCTTGTGGGGGAATTTTCCATAGCAGCGAGTGATGCTTCTCTCCCTAAGTAAACTGAAGAAAGACTATTTTAGAGGTGGAAAACTGACTAAGAATTCTGGGTGTTGTTTTCTGTACGTTGTCAGTGGGAAAGAAAGAAGGTTTGAGGGAAGGGAGGAGGAGTATTATGAAGATCTTCTTCCAATTTTTATTATTTTAGTTCTGTTAATAATTTTTCTTTATGCCTTTCAAAGTTTAAGCCTGCTTTGCTCTTGCTTGAGAAAGATTGGTGAACCAAAACCACTACAAGCATGAAAATGCCTTCTGAACTAAAGAGTTCCCAGCATCAAACCCAGTACTGTGTATATTAGCAATAATGTCAGTTCTGGATCAGTATTTGTGCTCACCCTGAACAGTAGCACGTGGGAATATTTTGGTTAAATGATTCATTGGAGGAATGTTTTTTCTTCCAGGAACAAGTTGATGACTTGCTCTTACAGTCACCTCTCTCACAGAATGGCTGTCAGGGATGTTGGCAAAAAGACAGGTGTGATTCACCGAGGAGCAACACGTCACAGAGAATTTATAATAATAATTCATGCTTAGATCATAAAATGCCAAGAACAGGAGCAGGTGAATCAGGTCAAGAAAGACTGAAAAATTGAGGTTACTCATATGGAAAATCACGTCCCTTTTCTGTGCCCATAGAGCAAAAAAGAAGCCAAGGAGATAGAAAATGCTCTGAGGACCTCTACAAGGCAGCACAAAGTTCTGGAAAACTCGACTTAGACCATGAGATTAAAGGGGCTTGATGTATTTGCATCATCCAGTAGAAACTGAATTGATTTGCTCACACTTCATGGTGAAGTACAGGAGAAGCTGTTTCTGGCAGCAAACATATCTTTAATCTAGTCAAGAATGGTAGAAAAATTTAATGGCTTGCAGTTCTAGCTAAATAAATTTACACTGGGAAGAAAGCAGTCATTTGTAATAGCAAGGAAATAAAACTATTGGGAAAAGCATAACTGGAGGCAGGGATTCTCCATTATTTGCTGTCCTGAGTTAATGCTGAGTGTCTCTTCGGGGAGAAAACTTTTTTTTGAGTTATGGGGGGGTTGAATAATTATTGAATGAGGCATTCAGGGCTGCAGGTGTCTAGGAATCACTGCAGACAGTCAGGGCAGTCCCTTCAAACCTTGAAACTCCATCCCAAAACGTGGTGGGTCTTGAATATAAAAGGGTTGTAAAGATTATCCTGACACAGAGAACTTCAGACATGATAAGGGCTGTTTAAGAAACTGCTTGTCTGCTCCAGAAACTGCTTTAATTAGGAATAGCAGTGACTTTTATTCCCTGATGTAAGATCTTTCCCTGTGTTCCACACGTGTGCTGTGATGTCTGCATTTCTATGCATTGGATTGCATTTGGAGGCACTGACAGTGAGTCAAGCATCTGTGTCAGGGGGTTTAATTTGAGCATAATGAAGGTTTTGCTTGTTGGGGATCATGTCAGCATTTAATTAATTACAATGAACTATGCTGTTGATATTTGAGAGCAGCTGTCTCCGTGCTCTCACGTCCAAAGTTAATGTCCTTTGCTGCACCAATAATTACCCAGAGCAAACAAAGCTGGGAAGAAACAAGCACTGCAGAGGCATTTCTGGGCTTTTCCTCACAAAGAAAGCTGCTGCCACTTGCTGACACAAGTGTCAAGGTCTGCAAGGACCTTGTGAATGCCATGAGCAGAGCCTGAGCCAGCTGTGAGCAGTCATTCAGGTCCCAGCAACATTAAAGCTCCATTTCTTTTGTGCTACTGAGGAAATCAATGTGTGACATTCAGGGTTAGATGGTTATCTGGAAGAAATTCCTCTCTCTGTTGGTGAGGCCTGGCACAGAGAAGCTGTGGCTGCCCCTGGACTCCTGGAAGTATCCAAGGCCAGGCTGGACAGGGCTTGGAGAACCTGGGCTAGTGGAAGTTGTCCCTGTCCATGGCAGAGGTGGAACTGGATGATGTTGGAGGTCCTTTCCAACCTAAACCATTCTTTGGTGATTCTATGAGATGCTAAAACTGTCCTGCAGCTCAGGGGACAGCTGTGGGGAGCAGCTTGTCCTCGTGGTGTTGGATATCTGACTGCTGACACAGCCTTGTATCTGTGGGACACACAGCCCACCTGGGAGGGGTTCTAAGGACCCCCCAAGGAACTGGAAAAGCAGATGTATTAATGGAAAACACAATGAAAAAAGCTTTTTTATTAACATGCCTTTCTCCTGATGTGTGAGCTTTCCCCTCTCAATCCAGAAGAATATGGATAACCAAGATCAAGAGAAGTAAAAAACCTCAAAGAACCAACAGGCTTATTATAAATAAACATTTCCCTTCTGCTTCTCACACCTAATGCTTCCTCTGGGGACACTGTTTGAAGATCTCCATCAAAATATTCTCTGTTCCCTGTCAGGACAAGGAAACAGCACCTGCCAGTGACTCTGTCCTGTGCTCTCCTCCTTGTGGTGACATCTCACTCTCAGGGACAGGTTATCCCTGGCCATGCCCCAAAGAGGAAAATCAACCCCAGGGCAGCTGTGCTGGGGATCTCTGTTGGCACACTCTGCCAATGGCATTGGAACCCTGCAAGTTCCAACACTGGGGCTGGGAGGATTTCCATCCCAGTGCTGCCAACACCAGCACTGCTTCTCCTGCTGGTGGGTAGGGGATCACCTTGTTTCTCCATTGCCACCAAGGGATTCCTGTCCCTGAGGTGTTCCCCCTGTGACTCAGTTGGGGTGAATGTCCCCTGGACCCCCTCACTGCAAGGGAAATCCTTGAGGGATGGTTCTTTCAAAACCTGGCTGCTCTCCTTGGTTGGACTGTAGAGCTGGAGCTGCTCCACTTTCCAAACTAAAATTAATATTCAGAAAATAATAAAACACAGATATATCTCTGATGAATTGGCCAGGATGACAATTATGAGATACAGAAGAGGTGGGCTAAAAGCCTGAAAGTGAAGGTGGAAAAGCAGTCCCTGGGAAGCACTTCAGCACAAGGCTAGGAGAGAAAGAGATGGCTCTTTTTCAGGAAATATCTTCACAAGCACTGCAGGCCAACAAACACACACATTCCTCAGTGCCAGCTCTCCAGCTGGAGCTGCAGTGCCAGACTCATCCTGGATGGCTGGAAAGGGGGTACATGAGGCACTGAGAAACCACACAGACTGCTGAGCTGAGAGCCAGCTGCAGCTCTGAGGGGCTTTTCAAAGCCTGGCCTGGCCATGTGTCCTTGCTGTCTCCAAGCCACCACTGCCGGGGATGCCCTTAAAAAATGCAGTTTTTTCCAAGTGTACCTGGATGTTGAGCTAAGCCTGATGGCACACAGAGTGACCTTCTGCCATCTGTCTCTAGAGGTGAGCACACAAGTCCCCATATCCCAGCTCCTCCACTTGCACATGCCAATGGATTATTTATCCCATTTTTCAGGTCACACAGCATCAGTGGGATGCTGTAGTCTGAATTCCAGAGTGCATGACCCAAGGCAGCCAGGAGCAGGGCAGTAATTACTGCTTGCAGCCACACAACTCTTCTGCTGTATGAAGACACATTGCTTTTCTGACTGAACCAAGCTCTGAAAACCTGGGTGTGCCTCTGTGTGTGTTGGGGTGAAGAAAAAGGTGTCTGGGCTCCTGTTCCTGTATATGGGCCCCAGATCAGACAGTATTCAAAGCTTGGCACCTCTGCCTTTAACCTTGGGTACCTGGAATTGATGCTTTCCTTTGCACCCCTGAGTCTTTTTGGATCCTCCTGTTACACTTGGAAGGCCCAAATCATTCCAGTCCACAGATGAATTTTCCATGAACGTGGGGCTTGTTTAGTTCCAAACTGCACACAGCCATGTGGCTGGCCAATGGTGAATTTCTAGGGATGATTTTTTTCCATGTGGATTTCTTTTATTCTACTGTCCTGCCACTTCAAAGGCTCAGATTAACTGAGCTGTTCTTGCTCGTGTCTGATAACATCTTAAACACCTCTTAAAAGTAGTTACAAAATATCAATACCCTGCCTAATATCATTAAGTCCATGTCTGAGAAGAAAAGGAGGAGCTCCTTGTCAGGCATTAAATTGAACCTGGAGTGGTCCTGGATCCAAATAAAATCTCTTCTGGAAAGCAAAGCTGCAAGCTGTTGAACAGATGTGGCCTTATCCATGGAAAGGGAAAAAAATGGACAAATGAAAGACTGGCATGTCCTGACCTGGTAAAGAAATGGGAATGTCAGCTCAGTGTCCTTCCTTGATAACAACACATCCATTTAAAACAGGGATAGGCTCCAGGGATCCAGTTCCATTCTCAGACAGCTGGAAGGGTGAGGATGCTGGAAGGATGAAAGGTGTGTATGGGACTCTGGGATAAAGAAAATCGCTTAAGAGACTGGGGCAATGGGGCTGTTGGGAAAGGGGAGGCAGCAAAGGCTGAATTATTAATCAGGAATTGGATTTTGGGTGAATTTATGTTACACACTCTGTACTTGCACTGCTGTAGGATGGAAAAGCTTTTCCCTCAGTGATAACCCATTCAGAACTGACTTGTAGTGATGCAGATTCTGCCTGGGTTACACAAAGCAGCAAAAGTAGATTTACACGCTACAATCAGTTCCGTAGCATCAGGATAGCCAGAAATTCCCATGTAACGGAAATACTCCACCACAAGCTCATTTTATAGATCTATTTCCTCTGTCCTGAGATCAAAGGAGGGACAAGATCATCATTTAAGACAGTTCCCATCCCCAATTGCCTACAATTCCACAAAGCCAGTGGCCCAAAGCCCCGTGATTTTAATGTGATGAGATGGAATTGTTAAGACTTGGTCCTTTTGCAGAATATATCAACCCATGCTCAGGAAAAGAGCTACCTGGAAATCCAGATGTGTAGCTTGGGGGAAATTTCAGTGTTTGATCCTTGTTTTATTTAAAAAAACCAAACCAAACAAAGAGAAATATGAATGAAAATTTTTGAGGAACTATGAATTTAAAAGTAAAAAGAATTCACTGAACATCCAATGCACACTGTTGTCTAAAAAGGTTTCCTGGGAACCTGACAACTACTAGCTGATATGGAAACAGTTGTTAATCCATGGAGAGAACCATGGCAACATTCAGCCACCACTAGATGGATCTGCACTGTGGGACAGCTTTGCTCTCTCCCCTTTCCCAAACTTCCATAGCCACAGAGTGCAGAAAATGCAAAGTCCTTGGCTAAGTACATTCCCTGGGCTTTCCCTAGACTGAGCCACACAGGAGTTCAGGCAATGGAAATCCTGCAATCCTTGGAATTTATGAATCTGGCTATCTGGAGCGTCCTAAAGTCCTCCAAATTAACACACTTGTAGCAGAGAGCCTTGAGGCATGAGAAAATCCCTTCTGGAGCCAGGATGCTCTGGGCTTCCAGGTTACTGGCGTTGGATCCAGGAATCAATCCCGGCTTACCCTGGAGCTGCCAAGGTTTCACTCTGATGGCTGCATGGTAAGAAAGCCATGGAAACTTGGCATGGAAGGGCTGCCCTGGAGCTATGAGGAGTGATTGAAGTGGAGGTTGTTCAACCTGGGATGTTTCCGCTTGGTTTTCCAACTGGCGTTTCCCAACAAAATCCTTCCTCACTGGCCAGCATCCAGACCAGCTACTTGGGAATCTCGTAAATTCTGTACAAATGTTTCACTCACTTTGGGCCGCTGCACCTAGGAGAGTGGCAAAGTGCTTTGCAGATGTGCAGGAGGCTGAGTCCATGCCCCAAATATTACAGCAATATCAAATGTGACCGGTTTGCATTTATTGTTAACTCTGATTGACACTGGGGAGCTCTGGACCTTCTGGAATAACTCATCAATGAAGGAGAAAGGGAGAGGTTGCACAGATGGATCTGTTCTCCATTCCCACTTTAACCTCTGCTTAATGGTCTTCTTTTCTTTTTCCTAGCTCCTTCCTCACATATATAATGCATCATTTCCCAGCAATTTACTCTAAGAGATTCAATCAAACACCTGCAGGCAGCTACACCACCAATTTTGGAGGTGGAATAGCCATTTTCAAGGTTTGAAAATGCAAATAGAGGCAGGTTTGTGCTTTGCAGAAGCGTGGATGCCACCAGACATTTCAGCCCTGCATTCCTGGCCACTGGAAAAGCCAACACTTCCCTCCCCAGCCAGGCTGGATGGGGCACCAAGTTGGTTGCTGATTTGGAAGAACAGAAATTCTGCAAGCAATGGCAAATTGAGTCACTTATTCTTTTGGTCTCTGATAAGAATGGAAGAAAAAATGCTTCTACTCAGACAATTTCAACTTCTGCTGGAAGAAAACTTTTCCAGTTATTTGAGATGGTCAAACTATGCCTTGAAAAATGGACACTTTCAGGGATGGGGCAGCCACAGGTTCTCTGGGCCACCTGTTCCAGGGCCTCACCACCCTCATGGTAAAAAAAAATTTGCCCTTAAATCCAATCTTAGCCTACTCTCTTTTAGTTTAAAACTGTTGCCCCTTGTCCTGTCATTACAGGCCCTGGTAAAGAGCCTTCTTTATTTCTCAATTCTCAAAAGCCCTCTTTAGGCACTGGAAGGGGCTCTGAGCTCTTCCTGGAGCCTTCTCTTCTGCAGGTGAGCATCCCCAGCTCTGCCAGCCTGGCTCCTGTGCAGAGAGGCTCCAGCCCCTGGAGCAGCTCCGTGGCCTCCTCTGGACCCTCTCCAGCAGCTCCACATTCTCCTGGTGTTGGCCCCATGGCTGGAGGCAGCTCTGCAGGTGGGGTCTCACCTGAGCAGGGCAGAGGGGCAGAATCCCCCCTCTGCTGCTGCCCACACTGGGGATCAGCCCAGGATGCTGTTGGCTTTCCAGGCTGTGGACATACACTGCTGGGCCATGTCCAGCTGTTCATCCACCAGCACCCTGAGGGCTGCTCTCCCTTCATCCCCCAGCCTGTACTGACATCCTGCCCTGCCCTCACACTGGGGTACATGCACAAGATGAAGAAGTTGGGTGACATAAAATATTCCCCTGGGTGACAAATCAGTCCAGAGTTCACTGATGGACTCTGCCTCAGGAAGGAAGAGGGGTTGGACCAGCTGGGAGGAGACCCTGGGGTGAAGGTGGTCTCTGCCCTCCTCACACCCTGGAACATTCATGATCCTTTGTTTGTTCTTTTTGGCCTCCCTTGGTTCCCTCAGAGATCTCCTTGTGGAATAAAGAGGTCTGCTATTAATTAGGCCTGTGAGACAGCTGGTTATAATCTCCTCTTTGATGTCCTAGCACTGAGAAATCCCTGGATGCTCCCACTGAGAGAGAGGAAACAGCCCAAATTATGGGCTGGCCCTGCAGAGTGTCCTCAGCCTGGGAATCTCCCAGGCCATGAACCTGCCCTTGTTCCTGCTCTCCTGGGGCACTGCTGCCCCAGCTCTGGCCAGCTGGAGGAGGTTTGGGTGATACCATCCATGCCCAGGGCACCAGAGAAGGATTTGGAGGTAACACTGGGAGGAATTTGTCCCTGTGCCTGATCCTGACCTGGTGCCATAAATTTATTTGTTGCCTCTTTCATTCACATATTGGAGGAGACAAAAACAAATTTTCATGTGGAGAAAACTCATCAAATTATCTTTGCCAAAGCAGATGAGAGAGAAAGAAAGAATTTGGAAAACAAAGGCAAAGCATCAATATTGAAACTTTTCTAAGCAAAACTTTTCTTTTGGGGTAGGAGGAACACACATGTCAAAGTACTTTATATTAAAATTTACTTACATTTAAGTTTGCAAACCAAACCAAACCAAATCAAAACTCCAGAGGAATTAGGACATCATGGATCATTTTGAAAAAGAGAGTTTAATTTTCTTTTGGCCCAACTCTTTCCTCACTAGATTCTAAATCTGTTGATAAAGGCCTTCTGGATCTTCCCTGGGTGCTTCCACATCCTCATTTTCTAACTTTTCATTGAAAACATACACATTTCACTGCTTGATATTCTTCTGTGCATCTGCTGTGGAGCACTTGTGGTAGCCCTACAACCTAAATGGTTCTCAGAGGTCAACAACTTGCACAGTTAAACTCACAAAACCAAGGTAGTGAGGTCTTTAGAGTGAGGAATCACTATTTTACAATTGGAATTCCAGCTCCTACACACACGTTCCTGGATGCAATTGCAGTCCAAATAGATTTTATTAGTAGAAACAACAAATAATGAATTGTTCCCAAATGATCACATTCTTGCATTCTTTGTTGTTTTGCTGTTTGTTTGGGTTGGTTTGTTGGGGTTTTTTTTCCTATTTGTTAATGGCAATAAACAGCTCAATTTGCTTTTCATTTGTAGGCCTTTTCTCAGTGGTTTTGTGGACATTCCCAAATTTAATGGAAACATCTGTCTAGTGGGATGGGTTTTAGTCCATGCCAGTATTTGGGAGAATGGATGGCTTAGCACTGATGTCAGACTTGGTGGTTTGTGCTGAAAACTGCAGGGCCCAGACTCCAGTTTACCTGTCAAAACCTACATTTCTGTTTCCTGCAGGGAATGAAATGGAGCAACAAGCAAGGATTACTAAGGAGAGGATGAAAACAAGGGAAAACTTCCTAGTGCTGAAACTTTTCTGAGTGACCAGCCTAGCACCAGCAGAATTGGGACAAAAAAAAGACATTCAGAGTGGGATGGAGATCAACAGCCACTCAAGGAGGAAGGATTTAACCTTGAGAAGGAAGAAAACAATCTCTGGGTACAAAGATCTCTACAGGGTGACAACAGTGGTGACCCCGATGCAGACACCTAAATTCAATGTCTTGCTTTGCAGAACCCTTAGAAGTGCTCACAGCATTGCCTGGGTGCCTGCCAGACCCAGAAGAGGGTTTCCTCATCTACAGCTGGCTCAGTCCCTCTGTCTCTCCACAAAGTGATTTCTTGTGGACTCTGACACCTTTCTCAAATTTGTGTGGTAGAGCTGCCTCCTTGATGATGCAGTTTGGAATGAAAGGTTCCTTAATACCCTATGAACCTGAAATGCAGTCACTCCTGGGCTGGAGAAGAGTGAGAGGAAGGTGTTTAGAAGTGTCAAGAAATAAGTAAGGAGGCAGAAAAATGGAATTTCCCAAACCATTTTGCTGAGGTGGTTGACCCAGTCCCCATGGTGACCATCAGGCAGTGTTGGAGAGGGAGGACGACTCACATCTGGCAAGGGAGCAGCATTTCTTCATCCACACTGCCAGATGGAGACCTCAGTGCCTCAAGGTGTGACTCCCCCAGTGACCTGGGGAGAAGTTTCCAGCTGAGTTTGGAAGAAGGATCCTATGGAAAATCCCTTATGGAACAAAACAGTAGTGAAGAAGATGGATTTATGAAATTAACTCTGTGGTACAACTCCCAGCATAAGCTTGTGCATGGCAGGGAGCAATCATTTATTTTTTAGACACTTCTCCTTGGAGATCTTTGTGGCATGACCCAGAATTGTCCAAACCCAGTGCCATCTTCTTAGGCAGAGCACCAAACTGCATAGCCTGGACAGAGGTAACCACAGGGGACATCCACCAATCCAGGTGGCTCTCTTCTCCATCTCTTCTCCAGCTGGGAAGTGTGATCTGTAGGACTATTGCTAACAGGGACATCAGGGTTATTGCCACACAGAACTGCTTGCCCAGGCACCCATTTTTTTCTGCTGTATCTTCAAGAGTTTGAGTGTAAAGTACAAGGCTGGTCTCCCAAAGCACCCAAACCATCAGGGACCTAATGGGTCCAGATGGATCAGTTGGGGAATATGGATGGTAAAGGCAGGAGCAATTCATTGGGTGGGATGGATTCATCAAAAAGAGGCTACAAGGGGAGAAGACCTCTAAGAATCTAATTACTTAAAGAAGATGACATGAACACGAAACTAATGAATTTGCAAGGAGAGATGGATATGTCCCCATTGCAAACAACAAATTTTTGAAGACCTGGATGCAGTAAGATCCAGAATGGCCTCTCCCAAGACACAGCAGCAGAGGTTCAGGGACTGGGATGAGTGATTTTGAAAGGGATCACAGCTGATCCATGGGGATCTGCAGTGGCAGTCAATCCTTTCTCCAAATGTGACAACTGCCTGTGGTATTTGCCACCAGAGCCATAGAGGGGTACAGACAGGAGGAGAAACAGGCAAAGGGAGAAGAAGATGAAGAGCTACGAAGGAAGAAGGTGTCTGAGGGATTGCCAATGCACTTGGTGGCATGGCAGATGTGATCATATTTCTGCAGTTTTGCTCTCCAGTGGCTGATCTGAATTCTGCTATGAGTCACCCAGCTCTGCTTTGATCAGTGAATGCTTAGTTTTGGAACAAATTATTTTTGTTCCATACATTAGGCTGTTAATTTAATCACCTGTGGTTTCTCTGAGTGCATGCTGAGGGGTGTGCAGTGAGAGTACACAGGGAAGGAACAGGCCTTTTCCAGATGAATTGTGGAATTCATCCTGACAGGCTGATGGCCCCATTTCATGTAAACACTCTCCACTCAGCCCCTTTCCTTCCCTGCCTTTGACTCGAGCAGCCAGACACTGGGAAAGTTCTGTTTTGAATGTAAATACTTTCCCTTGCCCTGTCCTTGCAGCAGGAAAACGAAACCGCCCACGTCCTCATTCCCCTAACCTTTGGGGGAAGTTCATGGATCCTTCCTGTAGGAGAGCAGCAGCCACGCTGCCCACTGGGGTCGTTAAGGGATGCTAACGATCCCAGGAAGAGTCTGAGCATCACATGTGTTATAAAATTGTGGAATTGTAGAGTGGTTTGGGTTGGAAAGACCTGAAGATCATCCAGCTCCAATCCCCTGCCATGGACAGGGACACCTCCCAGGTTTCTCTGAGCCCCAACCAACCAGGCCTTGTATGTTTCTGGATCTCACATCTCAGCCTTAGCAGGTGGGCAATGACCTAAAGCTGTGATGGAACAAGCTTGGTGTGCACCACTGCCCTGTCCAACACCTTACTGTCACTACCTGTCCTAAATGGAGAGGCCAAACTGGCAGACAAATCCATCCACTGAGAAAGTCAGTGGGATCCTGCTTTCCTGGAGCACAGGCCAAGTGATAGAGACTACAGAAGAAATGGTCAGGTCAGATCAGTAAAATCTCACAAATTGCTTTTCTTCTCTATCTCTGCCCATCAGCAAAAATTAAGCCCTTTCTTCCGAGACTTATATACATATTTCCTACTATTCCTGCACTGAAGCAAAGGTGTGCCCTTCAGTGCTTGGCAGCAATGTGAAGGAAGCCAGGCTGGCTCCTCTCAGGCCATGTGAGCAGGCAGCAGTGACCCCTTTATTTTAATTTTCAGGACACAGCTTCAGAATCTGCCTGTGGAAAGGTGCATCTGAGGGAAAGGTGTTGACATGCCAAGGTACCAAGCTGCAAGGCTCATCCTAAACTTCATTTTATGGGATAGAGACTGAAATGTTAGTGTGGGGAGGTTATTGGATGCATTTCACATGAGGGTCTCTGGTTTTCTTTTTAATTTCTTGGGAAAACAATCCAGGTGATCTGGAAGCAGACATGGAGGTTGCCTATGTGTCTTGTACCACAGGACATAAATGCTCTGGGATGTCCCTCCTGGACCCTGGATGTCCTTCTGGAAGAGCACAGAGCTTCTCTCCATCCTGTTTTCCATCCAAAACGTCATGTGGTTTTCCCATCTCCCTTAGGGATGGCACTGGGTATATTTTAGGAAAGTAAATTGCAATCCCAGCCTGGTGAGCAATCAAGGCTCCGTAGGCATGGACAACAATGGGAGATGAGACATCCACCTGCTCACAGACAACACAGAAATCTTCACCTGTGAGTCTGTTCCCAATTTCTTTGTCGACCTGCACACCAGAAATTATTACATTCCTTGTCTGTCAGAGCCATGGATGAGAAGGGAAGCACTGATTAAGGAGGCATTTAGGGGAGGGGACTCAGGGAGGGAGGGTGGTGGCTAGGGAGGTGATCAGATGCAATGGGAATTGTTCCCTTCTCCTGGGTGGCTTTCCCAAGAGAGCAGGAGTTTTCTACCAGTATCTGCACCACTTCTTTGCCTAAATGCTGGCAAAACTGCAGTCTGCCTTCATGCAGATACTAAGGGGTGCTCTCCTGCCTCCCATGCATCCATCTGGATCCACTAGTTTGAGCTGCTCCAGTCTAGAAATAACACTCCTGTCTGAACAGCCACGTTCAAAGGAAGGAATGGATTTGCGCATCATGAAGGACAGATCAATCTGCAAAGAACTCAGGAGTGCTGCAACTGTGTGGTGCAACTGGAAGTGAAGCACAGCATGATTTAACCTCAAATAACCAGGCTTTTGCAAGGCAGAAGAAAGGGAGAGATGGAATTATTTGGAAAATCCTGTGCTTTGCTCCTTTTTTCTCTTTCTCATTACTGAGAAGGTAGTGAGGCCTGGCACAGGGTGTCCAGAGAAGCTGTGGCTGCCCCCTGGATCCCTGGAAGTGTTCCAGGCCAGGTTGGATGGGGCTTGGAGCAACCTGGGCTAGTGGAAGGTGTCCCTGCCTATGGGAGGGGGTGGAGCTGAATGATATTTGGGATCCAACCCAAACCATTCTGTGATTCTGTGATAATCTCTGAGTGAGGAATACACAGAAAACAAACCCTGTGATGTAAAGTCATTCTGCTTTGTTTCCCCAAATCCCCACAAGCCCGTGGCTGGCTGCCAGCTGGAATCAACACTGCACCCTCACAGCTTTCCAGATAATTCCTATGGAAGGAACCCTGGGAACAGCAAGAGCTCATGGCTGAAAAACTTTTCTGGTGCAGTTTGGCAAGTGTCTTTGAGAGAACTTGGCTTCAAAGGCTGAGGTTCAAAAGCTGGAAGCTGCTCTGAACCCAAGTCCTCTGCCCTCAAACCAGGACAAGGGGCAGCTGATGGTGCTGCCACTGCTGTGTTTTCTGTGTGCCCCATTCCCTTCCAAATTGCATTTCTGAGAACACAGCTGGGGAGGGAATACAGGTGTCAGGTTCCCTGCTGGGCACTCAGGTGAGAGGGCAAGAAATAACACTATTTCCAGCTTTATCTGGTGACCTAGGGGCTCAAAACTGAGTCCCTGGATTTTGGGGTCAGTTCGCTCAATGCTCCCTGTCACTACTCATGAGCTGTTTCTCAGTGATTTGTGGAGCTGCTCTGAGGAAACTTGAGCTGGAAAACAGCCAGATGTGACACAAGCCCACTGTGCTGGTGACATCCTTCCCTCAGCAATGCCTGGCTCCACATCATCCTCCTGCTGCAGGGGAGATTCCTGTCCCTTCCCTGGTCCTAACCCCATCTTGCCTCACTGCCATAAAGATACCCCCATTCCTCACCATCTCTATGCTACAAAGTATCAATTTTAGGCTTAGGATATGATTTTCCCTAATTCCAAACAAGATTATTTTTTATCTTTTCCCACCTAAATGCTTTCACCAAGGTCATGCCCCTGTCTCCTGGACTGAGCTCTGGCATAGCCCCTCCAGCAAAGTCTGGGGCCAGATTCTTGTGCAGTGAAGGCTGTTCCATGCTTTGTGTTTGCACAATTGATCCTTTAATTGGCGATCTCTTGCAGGGCTGCCTTATGGCTATTATTTTTTTCCCATCATGGACATTTTTGGGAAGGTTTGCAGCTTTGTTCTTGGGTTTCTCAGCACCTGCAGCCTTGCATTGCAAGAGCCTTGCAGGGGAATACAGCAAGAGTTCTTTAATTCAGGAGATGAGAAGGAAAACCCCTGTGATTTGTTCCAGCCTTTGACTCACTGGGGGAAATACAGATCCCATTAACCATGACAAATAAACAAACTCCTGGACACAAGAGGAACAAGTTTGATTCCAGGTCCTAAAACCAAGTGATACTAACAATCCCATGTTCCTACAGCTCCAAGCACACTTCTTGAGCAGATTTGTGTTGGAAAGAGATGCCTGGGGCCAGTCCTGTGTTCCCTATCTCCTGCTGCTCTTCCTTAACTGAAGGCCATCAGTGTGCTCACTATGAACAATGGGAAAGGCAGCTTGGACTTGTCCAGTGCAGGGATTTGTCCCAGCAGGAATCCCTCGTAAATGTTTCTTTTTTATTTTTTTATTTTTTCTCAGCTACTGGAGGGGATAAAAATAAAAGTTTCACTTTAGGGTCCTTAATAACTGAGCTGTGAATTGCTGAGTTGGAAACTGCCCAGGAGGAGGAAATGCCCTCTCTTGATCAAGCTGGCAGTTGTTTTTCTGCCACCAGATCTGGTGGTTCTTGGGCTTGGCTCCAAAGGCATCAGCTACGAGCCCTCTTGGAGAAAGGCTGTTCATTAGGAGCAGCTAAAATCTCCATCTCCTGTTCCAGCCACTCCAGTTAATCCATTCCTGGGCTGATCTCACCCATAAATTACGGAGCAGGGAGAAGTGCAGTCTTCTCCCTGTGAGAAGTTTGTGACAGTTTCATAGAGCACCAAATCAGAGAATGCAAGGCAGGCTGAAGTAGAATCAGGGAATCACAGAGCCATTAAGGTTGGAAAAGCCCTCTAAGATCACAAAGTCCAATCATTCCAAGTGCCACATCCACATGGCTTTTAAATCCCTTCAGAGGTGGGGATTCCACCACTGCCTGGGCAGCCTTTCCTGGTGTTTGACAACTTTTCCATCTTCCTAAACATCATCCTAATCAGTGAACAAAGCTGATTCACTAGAATCATAGAATCAATGCAGCAAGTTATCCCATAAGGAATGATGGAAATAAATCTCCTGCTTTGTAGCTGCAAGGATAGAGATCCCAAGAACCAAAATCTGTGTTTTGCCTGTCATCTTTCATCAGTTTGTCCATCTCATGTTGTCTCACATTTGAAAGAACAAACTCAGCTTGTCACAGAGACACAGAATGGAAAATTTCACCTGATAGATCATGTTTGACACCAGAAACTGGGACTTTATCCCAGAAGGGTCCCATGATATTAAAAGGTGCTATCATCCCTATGTAGAATATTGCACAGTAATCACAGCAGGTAAAACTCCTATTGATCCATATATTTTATAATTATCTCAGAAGATAATTCAGGTAGCTTTCCCAAGGAAATAAACTTGTTTTGTTAAATATAATAAAGCCATCAAACCCAGCTTAATACAGATGAATTTACTGTTGCGTGGTGTACTCTGGTATTGGTTCCAAAACTCCTGTTGAGAGTTTTTCTAACATTTTCCTCACTGAATCCCAGTAGTTTCAAGTTTTTCAGGGTCTATTTTTTCCCTGTTTGTGGTACACTCCTTATAGCAACTGACTTGAGATGCGTCAGGACTCTGCCATATAAAAATGGACATTTGGCTTTAAATAGTTTTATTTGGTGGTGTAGAGGGTGGACTGGAATCAGAATAATCCCTTACACAAGTCATGGAATATCTGGGTCCTATTCCCAATCACTGCATTGCTTTGGCCAGGCAGGGGCAGAGCAGATGTTCAAATTTGGGTGACCAAATCATTAACTGAGGTCCAGAATGAGGCATCTGTTGTAACAGCAAAAACTGCACTGAGCCCCTCTGATCACCTCTGGCTTCCCACATAGGCAATGGGTAAGAAACACGAGCTCCAAATGATGGGTTTTGGCTGATTATTTCCAAACAAACATGGTGTGTTTCCCTGTTTTTCTGCACCCTGGTGTCTTCTGCACTTGGGCACACGGATGGAATCAACACTGTCTAATGCTTTGGCTGCATAATTTACTCATAGGCTTCTTATCCATGTGCCTACTTGTAATTCTCTCCTGTGCCCTCCTGCAGGATGGAAATGCGTTTTCCCTGGAGGGAAACCCAGTTCCCAGGTTGTTTTCCCACACAGTTTCTCTCAGACTGTTTTCCTCACTGACACAATCCCTGCAGGTGAATCCTCTGTTCCCCCAGTGCTATCCCAGTGGGCTGCACACCCCACATGTCCCTGTGCCTTTCCCTCTGCACACATCCCTGCTGCCATGCCCCAGGAATGACACTCTGACAGGCTGCTACACAGCCCTGATGCTATTGGGTGGAAAAAAGCAGAATTCCCATTTGAGGGCTGCTGAACCAAAAGCAAAATTTGTCAGGGAAAACAATGGATTTCCTCTGCTTTAAGGCTTTAAGAATAATCTTGAAATAGTTCAGGAATGATTTTGGGCCAAGTGTTCTCTTCTTGAGAAAGGGAGATAGGCTGGAACATCCATCCATCCATCCATCCATCCATCCATCCATCCATCCATCCATCCATCCATCCATCCATCCATCCATCCATCCATCCATCCCCTATAATTTAATGAATTTATGGTAATTTGGCATGAGCCCATTTGATGGGAACATCCTGTGGTGCCTCTTGCCTGGATGATGCTCAATAATTCCAGACAGAGCTTGGTACCAGCAGCATTTTTTGACATCACCAGTGTCTTTGCTGGTGTTTTTAATCAATGTATGATTCCTGTGAACCAGGACCAACTGGGAGCATGTGGCAGATGGAATGGTTCATCCCAATTGCTCTTGTTCCAGTTTGATCTGATGCTTTGGGCCGTAGATAATTATTCCAGAGCAATTTATATTCCTTTCTCTACGTCAGTTCTGCCACTTCCACCATAACTGAGAAAATTGCAGGAGATACAAGGAACTGCCCTGACAGTTCAAAGTAATTAAACATTCCTTTATCCTTCTACTTTCAAATCCCCTTTTTTTATCAGTGAACAACATCCTGTTTTTTATCCTGTGAACAACACTAAAGATGTTTGGGTTTTTTCTTGGATTGTGTCTTGTAGATTTTTAGTATTTTCTGATGTTTAACCAGGTGCTGAGCTTGCTCTGAACCTTCTTTCTGTGAGGGAGGATATAGAAATTTTCACCCATCTATCCATTTTTATAGGAGTTTGGGATATTAGAGTGCTTTTAGCACTTTTTCAAATAGGACTGGGGTTGATGATGGGCTGCATCCAAAGCAGTGTAACCAGGTCAGGAGAGGGGATGCAGGGGGTGGAATAAGATGAACTTTCAGGTCTCTCCCAACTCAAACCATTCTTGATTCTATCATGAAAGAGTTCATCAGGTGGTGAGTTCATTACAGGCACAGAATGATAACATAAGCCCTTTTCCTATTAGGAAACCATGCTAAGTGCTCTCTTATCAGAGTAGAATTAGAGTCTCAATTTCTACCAGAACAGATTTGGTCTCACATGAAATATGCTTTCACAGTGTTTTCCCCATCATTTATTTTACAAGTGGCACTTCCTGAAGTTGAGCACGGCTCTGCAAAACACTTTGTGAAAGGGCTCCTGCCCTATGTCAAACAGCAGCTAAAAATATCTTTCTTTTTGGCTTGAAGGAGACCTTTCAGAGCCTGGCTCTTGTAGCAACTGCCTTTCCTTCAGGCTGAAGGTGGAAAAGCCTGTTTACTGTTCTGAATCATACCTGGAAATGAGCAGCAGCTTCCACTGCAAACACAGCAAGTCACCAACCCAAGGTAAAGATCAGACTGTCAGTCTGGTTAAAATTTTTAGTAAAATTAAATTTTTCAAGTGACAAAAGACTCTAAGCTCCACTTAAAACTCCTTCAGTGCTTGGAAACTTCCGTATTCACACCGTCCTCGGTGTCTGAGTTTATTTATCCATGCTCAGGGATCTCTTCAGGCATTCCTTGTCTGGGTAACCTGTTGCTTGTGGATGGACAGGGTGAAGGGAGCCTTGATTTGTGGCCTTTCCCATTGTGTGGCTCTAACTACAGTGTTTACTCATTTCTCACTAGGTGTCTTTCTTTCTCACACCCGTCTTAATTTTTGACCAAATCCAAAGAAAACAAACACGGGAGCCCACTGTGGGAACCCAGACTAGACAATGCTTAAAAAACACAGGCCACTGAGGTACATAAATCACCATCCTGTACCAGCTATTCCACCCTTGATCCCAAGGGATGGCTGTTTCCTCCTAGATCCTTCTGAGGTGCTGATGGAGAAGGTCTTGACCTTCACTCTTGGGATGGTCCTGTCTAAGGACTCACATTGACTTCAGGTGCTTCCCAGCTGGAGAGTGATGGAAATCAGGCCTCCATGCCTCCTCCTATTCTTACTAAGTTCCTTTTTGGATGAGGTTTGAGAAAGAAGGTGACTATCTGTCTATAGGGGATTCTGGTTTCCTGACCCCCTGACATGAGTGTCCTAGCAAGGACAAACCCAGCACCTAACTTTTAACAGGATTTTCCATTAGCAGAAGAGCCAGTGAAGCCTCTATAGAGTCACAGAATTGTTAAAGTTGAAGAAGCCCTCAGGGACCATCAAGTAAAAAACCCAGACTAGGATATATCCCATTTTTGGCAAATACATGCAGGGCAGACGACATCAGCTCATTAGTTGTGCCTGGATGTTTTTGTAGCCATAGAATCATGCTATGGTTTGGGCTGGAAGGGACCTTCAACACCACCCATGCCATGGGCAGGAGCACCTCCCACTATCCCAGGGTGCTCCAACCTGGCCTTGGACACTTCCAGGGGTGCAGGGGCAGCCACAGCTTCTTTGGGGAACCTGTGCCAGGTCCTCCTCACCCTGACAGGGCAGAATTTCTTCTCAATATCTCATCTAACCCTGCCCCTCTGTCAGTTTAGAAACACAGCCCCTGGTCCTATCACTTTCTGCCCCCATAAGAAGTGATTCTGCCACCTTTTATAAGCCTCCTTTAGGCACTGAGGACTCCCTGGAGCCTTCTCCTCTCCATGGGAGCACCCCCAGCTCTCTCAGCCTGGCTCCAGAGCAGAGGGGCACCAGCCCTTGGAGCAGCTCCAACCAAAGGGAGATGAACCCTATGCTATGAACCAGCCTTAAACTCCTGGCCCTACATCCCTGAAAAGTCCAGTTAAATTCCCTCAGCAGGTGTTTGCTCAGGGAATAGGAACCCTGCCACAAACCCCAGAAGCACCTCCCAGCATCCCCAGACAGCAGCCTGAGAGAGCTCCACTGCTCTCCAAGCTCATCAAAGACACGGCCCAAACACGAGCTACAAACCAGGATTTCATCTTGGGGTGAACAACCTGCTGCTAAAGATCCTCATTAGCCACAGAAGCTGTTAATTGTATTTAAACTCCTGGTGATAGCATCCCGTGCTCAGGGACTGTGATCACACATCCAAGAGGGAGTTAAATTACTCAGCTGATAAACAGACTGTGGCAGTATTGGGAAGTTTGAGCTGATTTCAAGAAGGAAGTCATTGTAGATCATTCGAGCACGGAGAAACGGCTGACAGCATTTAGCGCATCCGTGGCTCTTGTTATTTGAAATTTTGGGTTATTTCAGCTTTTCATCACCGATGTGATGAATATTACTCCTGTGTAACTGATGTGGGAGCTACTCTGCAGAGAGTGGCAAAGATGTGTGCACACTCAGACACCGAGGATGGTGTGAATACGGAAGTTTCCAAGCACTGAAGGAGTTTTAAGTGGAGCTGAGAGTCTTTTGTCACTTGAAAAATTTAATTTTACTAAAAATTTTAATCAGACATCAGTGAACAGTGTGACTCAATGATGTCTTCTAGCAAATTCATGCCAAAGAGAGAAGAAAAGAAGTCAAAACATTTGGATATTTTCAGAAGAAAATAGATCACTTATTCATTTTACTTTGATGCGATTTGAAGGCTCAATTTGAAATGTCTCTGAATTTTAATAAATTCCCGTTTACTCTTAAGCTGGGACAATACATTGCTTTTCAATTGAAAGTTATTTTTGTTTTTCATGGGAGTTTCACTTTCATTTAAAATGTGTATCAATATCGTTTTCACTTGGTCCGGAATTCTTTCACCTGATTTTGTCTAATGAAATAAAACCCATTCTACTTTACCACTTAAAACTTCTTTTTTAGCAGAGTTGGCCCCAGCATGTTCCCAGCTTGTAGATTTACAGTAAAATTTACTGATTTCTTCATTTCAGACCTGTCTCCTGAGCTGTAAAATCCAAGATTAGAAGTTTCTGTTCCCTTCTTGATAGCATTGAATGATTCTCAGATTTGAATGGGAAATTGCAATTAATAAAGGGGGAGGGAAAATCAGAGACAGCACATTTTGCAGTGATAAAATAAACGAACTTTTGCTGTGTTTATATTATACATATAATATGGCAGGAAATAAAGATTAAAGCCATGTTTATAAAGAACTTTGCCAGTTGTGCGCTCAGAGGAAGCAAATGGGCTCATAGGAGGTACCTAAAGAATGAAGTTTGGATTTTTAGCTGGTGGAAATCAGTGCCTCCTTTGACTTCTCTGATTTACATCTTCAGAGAAGCTCAAGGGTTTCAAGGCAGAACAGATATAGTAAACAAAATAAAATTATTTTTTTCTACTGAAAAGTATTTGACTGAGGTTCCTTCTCTATTTCAAAGTACTGGGACTAACTCAGAGGAATAAGCTCCTGATATCCAACTTCTTTTGCTGAAGGTTGTCAGATTGGTTGGAATTAGACAATCTTTAAAGTCCCTTCCATCCCTAATCATTCTGTGATTTTAAGGTGTAAAGGTGCAAATGAAGTTTGGAGCTGGTTCCTGCCCTGGTTGGCCAAGAAAGGGAGTATCAAGTATGAGACTGGGGCTGCTCAGAGAGCTCAGCCTTCAAGTACTGGTACATTCCTGAGCCCCACCATTCCCAAACTGCTTATTTGCAGGTTAAACCACCTCCCCTCCATTCCCCCCAATACACCTGATCACTGACAGGGAAACTGAGGCATGGTCAAATGGGAAAATTCATCCCAGGTCTTGCAGGGAGTGGAGTTCAGTGCAGCTTTACTGCTCCCTGCCTGAGTTATTCCATCAACTGCAACTTTCCCACGGGGTGAAAATCCCTCACAGCAATGATTTCACCCCCGTGGAGAGATGAGCTAAACCCCCCAAACACCACCCTCACCCACAGGGAGACACTGGAGCAAAGAGGCACCAGAGAGCAGCATGGTGAGAGCAGACACGCACAGCCCTGATCCTCCACTCCAGGGACACCTCAGCTCTCCAGGTACCATCGATCCCAGTGGATTATCCCCCTGGAGGGTGCCCCACAGCCATGGGGTCCAGCTGTCCTTGGGGACACAGCCCAGGGAAACAGCCCCAGTGCTGGAGGGAGCTCAAAACCTCAGCAGGTCAAAATCTGTCCTGCAGTCATGATGCTGTTCCCACTGACTTGAGAGGCAGCCCTGAGCAAGAGGATTTGAAAAAAAACTGAGAAAAAGTGCAGCCCAGCTCTAATGACTGTTCCCCTGGCCACGGGGCTGGTGGGACACAAGTCCCCCATGGGCTGTGGGACACGTGGGTCCCAGCTGGCAGATAGAATGACAGACCTCTGCTTTGCTGAGCTCTGTGCAAAGGCTGCTGCTGATACTCAGGAATTATTTTAAACTCTTTCTTCTCAGCTCCAGGTTTAGCTACAGAATTCCAGAGGGTTAATCAGGTCCCCCGAGCTAGGTGCCTGCTGTCAGGATGAGGAGCACTGGCTTCCTTGCACATCCTGGGCCACTAGTGCTGGAAGGGGACATTGCTTTGGGCATCACACATCCCTGGTGGGCTCTGTGCCTGCTCAGCCTCCCCTGCACGCAGGGGGGAGCATCCTTTTCACAAATAACTTCCCAAAACTTTAGAACACAACTTGTGAGACAACCCTAAATAAGAGCATGGGCACTACAGCAGGGCCACAGCTCCTGGGGGTGGTGGATCAATCCTGGAAAACCACATGGGATCTTCCCTCATCACCCTTATGGATAATACTCGGTCCTGCTCTGGGTGCCTGCACAACAACAGCAACCTGGGAAGTCAAGATTTGTATTTCAGGCTCTGACACACTGCTTGGAGGGATAAAACCTCACTCATCTCTAACAGAGGTGGGAGCCCTGGACCCACAGGGGCATATCCAGATGCAGTTCCCAAACTGGGAGAACAAGAAGATAGCAAACTCTTTGGAGTGCCATAAAAAAAGCCTCTGTTTGAAACAGAGCTGCTTCCTCCTTAGCCTGAACTTCATTAGTTAAAACGCTGAATGCAGAATGAACTAATTAAAGCAATAATTATGCTGTTATTTTATTCATTTGCTATCTACTTTGATTATGTGACTTTGCTTAATAAATATTGAATAAGTGTTAATTAATTGAATTAATTCATTGCTGGTTTATTCACCTATCAGTCACCTATCCCTCATTTCCATGCATGAGTTGTATCCCAAAAAGTTTGTCCCAAGGAGCAGGTCCCCGGGGATTCAGCCCCAGGCAGTGGAGCTGGGATGGGGTCACTTACCAAAAGGCAGGATGAAGAAGAAGGGGAACCAGCAGAGGATGAAAACACCCACGACGATGGCCAGAGTCTTGGCTGCTTTTTTCTCCCGGGAGAACTTGAGGAGCCGCACGGAGAGGGAGCTCCTGAAGTTGTGCCCCTTGCTCCGGGTGCTGGAGAGGGGCTCCTCCAGCACGCTGCGGCAGTGGATGCGCAGCACCACCTCCATGGACTTGTTCCTCTCCTTCTTGACTCCTGCCTCCAGGCTCCGGGTGGTCCGCCTGGCCACCACGTAAATCCTGAAGTACATCACCAGGATGACCATCAGGGGCAGGTAGAAGGAGAAGAGGGAGGAGAACAGGGCATAGCCCGGCTCCTCCGTGATGCTGCAGATGCTCTCATCCGGCGGCGGCGGCTCCTTCCAGCCCAGCAGTGGCCCGATGGAGATGACCATGGAGGAGAGCCAGACCACCACGAGAATGACCCCTGCCTTCCTCTCGGTCATGATGGTGGGGTACTTGAGGGAGTACTTGACGCCGATGTACCTGTCCACGGAGATGATGCACAGGCTCATGATGGAGGCAGAGCAGCACAGCACGTCCACCGCTGCCCAGATGTTGCAGAAGATGCGCCCGAACACCCAGAAGCCCAACACCTCCAGGGTGGCCGAGAAGGGCAGCACGGTGGTGCTGAGCAGCAGGTCGGCGATGGCCAGGTTGACGATGAAGTAGTTGGTGACTGTCTGCAGGTGCCGGTTGCAAGCCACCGAGAGGATGACCAGGATGTTCCCCACGATGGCTGAGAGGATGAAGACGGCCAGAAAGACCCCGACGCCCACCGCCTGCACATCCAAGGCGAAAGTCAGCGTGGTGCCGTTGCCCTCGGGGGTCTCCTCCCCTTGCAGCCCCCAGGACCGGTTGGCAGCGCTCTGGCTGCCCTGTCCCGTCCGGTTCCCACTCAAGCTGCCATTGCTCAGCTCGGGGAAAGTCATTGTAGAAAAAGTCCGGGCTCCATTGAGGGCGAGGAGAAAGCGGTGCCGAGGCGCAGCTCCCCCGGCATGATCCCCGGCTGGCAGCCCCCGCCAAGACGCGCTCCGCACCTCGCTCCCCCGGCCGGGGTGGAGGGATGGAGGGGAGAGAGGGATGGAGAGAGAGACAGAGGGAGGGATGGAGAGAGGGAAGGAGGGCAGGACGCTCTGCCCGTCGCCCCCCGCCCGCTTCACGCCGTCCGTCCGCTCTGCCCCCCGTCCCTGCTGTCCCTGCCGCTCAGCCCCGCCGCCGGCCCGCCCGGGGGGGCAGCGCGGTCAGAGCCCCCCCGCTGCCCTCGCATGCTCCGGGGGCTGCGCTGGGCACGGGCGGCAGCGCCCGGCGGCTCCGCGGCTTCGCCCTCGGACCGGGAGCGGCGGGAGGGGCCGGACGGGCCGGGGGCGGGCGGGAGCCCCGCGCGTCAGGTGCTGCCGGGGGAGGAGGAGGAGGAGGAGGAGGAGGAGGCAGCAGCGGCAGCGCTGGTTTGCAGGACGAGGCGGGCCCGGGGCAGAGTGAAATCGGCAGCGGAGCGGGCGGGGAGAGGAGAAATGATGGAGGGGGATCCAGGCGAAATGATGATGGAGGGGATTCAGGAATGCTCTGGGAAGAAGCAGCCCCCGGGAGGGTCTCGCAGCACTGGGGTGCAGCCCCAGGAGTGAGTCACTCAGCACTGGGGTGCAGTGCCCAGGAGAATCACTCAGTGCTGGGGTCCATCCCCTAGAAGGGGTGGGTCAGCACTGAGGTGCAGTCCGTAGGAGGGTCACTCAGCGCTGGGGTCCACCCCCAGGAGGGTCACTCAATACTGGGGTCCATCCCCCCCTCGGTCACTCAATACTGGGGTTAATTCCCAGGAGGGTCACGCAGCAGTGGGTGCCATTCCCAGGAGGGTCATGCAGCACTGGGGTGCATCCCCCCAGGGTCACTCAGCGCTGGGGTCCATTCCCAGGAGGGTCACTCAGTACTGGGGTCCATCCCCCCAGGGTCACTCAGCAGTTGAGTCCATTTCCCCCAGGGTCACTCAGCAGTGGGGTCCATCCTCAGGAGGGTCACTCAGCAGTGGGGTCCATCCCCCCCAGGGTCACTCAGCAGTGGGGTCCATCCCCCCAGGGTCACTCAGCAGTGGGGTCCATCCCCCCCAGGGTCACTCAATACTGGGGTCCTTCCCCCCCAGGGTCACTCAGCGCTGGGGTCCATCCCCGTGTGCCGCACTCCCGCCCGTCACCGCCGGAGGGCAGCAGAGCGCGGGGTTTGCCGGCCTTGCGGGGTCCCGGGGCTGCGGGGACAGCGCGGGGTCACCATCCCTCTGGAGACCCCCTGTGCCGGGACCCCGGGACAGCATCCCGGCAGGAGCATGTCCTGCCAGGCTGGCATGTCCTCCCTTAGCCCCAGCATCCCGCTAGGAGGATGCCCTTCCCGTCTGACATGTCCCTCTCCCAGCATCTCACCACGAGGATGTCCTGTGTGGATGACATGTCCCCCCCAGCCCCAACACCCCACCAGGAGGATGCCGTGCACAGCTATCCTGTCCCCCCCCAGCCCCAACACCCCACCACGAGGATGCTCTGCCGGTCAGACAGTTCATTCCCAGCCCCACCATCCCACCAGAAGGATGCCTTGCCAGGTTTCCTTTGTGGTCCTACATCCATCAAGCATTCCTCCCATGCCTAGTCCTGTTCTCCCAATCCTGACCCCTCCAGCCCAGCCATCCTGCTCGGGGTGCAAATATCCCCTCATGAGCTCCTTCTCTAATCAGAAGGGACAGTCAGGGTCTTGCATTCAGGGACAGCTCCCTGCTTGTGACTGAACCCTGCAGCGAGGCTTGGACACAGCAGCTTGTGACTATAACATATAGGCACATAATTCTGCCTAATTTAACCAGGGCTGGGGTTTTTTCCCACTGATAAAAGCAGATCCTGTTTACACTGGTTTCCTCCCAGTGACCTGCCTCCATACATTGCAATGGGGACTGACCCTGCTGGTGAACAAGGGCTCTCCCTCAGCTTCTTCCTACTGTACACAGGAAATATTTCCTTGGAGTGTGTTTATCCCTGATTTTTCAACTTTTTTTTCCTTAAGAAAATAGTTGTTTTAAAGGGCAGGCCAAGTGAACAGTGGGATGATTTAACTGGTGCTGTCAGAGCACGGGAGATCTGTAGGTTCACTGGGTATGAGAGTGGACAAAAAATATTATAGCTTATTTATTCCTTTATTTCCCTTGATAATCATTGCAGGAAAGGACACATTTTTTGTTTTCCCTCATTTATTTCATGCACTTTTTTTCTTCCTTAAGATTTCACCCAACTTCCTTGAGCTGGGTTTTTGGCTCTGCTGAGAACAAGAAAACTTGAAAATACAAGAAAATAGGAATAAGTACTGCACAAGGAAAATATTCATAAGGATGATTTTGCTTAAAATAACCCACCTAACAAACACTTAACAGCTTTTTTTTTTAATGTGAATTAAAAAAAAAAAAAAGCCAAACACCAAACACTTGAGGTCAAATTCATTTTCCTTGTGTTTTGATGAAAACATGTCAGCCACCAAAATGAAGGATTGTTTCTTACTGGGTTGCTAAACTCAGCATGAGAAGATCTCATCCCATGGAATTTTGTATCCCTATCTTTGCAGCAACACAGATTGCTGTGGAGATATATTTATCTCATCTAATCTATCCAATGACACCCAGAGATAAAGAAAATATGTGCCTCTCTCCAAAGTGAAGGCTTGGCTGAAGCTTCTCATGTACAGCGGGATTTTAACCACGTAGGAAGAAAAGAGAGGTTCGTTGGGATGAAGACTTTGCATCTGCCCTGGTCCTGCCCTCCCTGGGTGAGCTCTCCTCCCCTCCTGATGTCTCCAAACACTGCTTGTCCCTGTTACTGAGAGATCTGAGCTGACATGGACTGCAGGGTTTGAATGGGGTGTAAGGATGGGATGGGAGAGCTGAAGGGGCAGGTTTTGTTGGGGGGAAGAGCCTGGGGGCTGCCACATCTGCCCCAGCCACACAGAAAACCCTTGAGGTTGCACTGATACCTTTGCCCTCCTCACCAGGGCAGGGGGAGATCACATCCTGTGCTGTCCCTGCAGCTCAGCTGAAGCACATCAGAGCCCGCTGCCATCCTGTCATCTCCTTGCTTTTCATCTGTCTCCCTGTTCCTCTCCAAATCAGGGCCATTATGGTTAATTTAAACTAATGAGGGATGGGTTTGTGCTGATGCACTTAAACCCAAATAGAAGTGCTGGGGTAGGTCTGCATGGAGGAATTTGAAGGGAGTACATACAGAGATGTGTGAGCACCTGGGATCCTGTCAGTCTGGAGGTACAGCTCTTCCCTCTTGGTGCTTTTCATCCCTTTCCTCCCTCTTTTTTCACTCTTTTGCGGCAGAGGTTATCCTGGGATTTAGGTAGTGCCGTTTGGTGATGTGAACAGAGATCTTTAGATAAATGAAAACACACACACACACATCTGATGATCAGTGTTTGTCATGCTGTAATTGCATGTTATGCCCAAATCTTGGACAAGAAAGGCAATTTTTTGGTTCAAAGCACCAGATCTTAAAGGATTTTGATCAACATTTGCATCAACTCTGCCACATTAGTTGTTGTTGAGCAACATTTGATCAGCTCTGGGGTTTATACCAAGGAAAGTGTTACTCTGGGTGGAAGGTGTCCCTGCTCATGGCAGGGGTTGGGAATAAATGATTTTTAAGGTCTTTTCCAATCCAAACCACTATTCTGTGACTCTACCCTTGCTCTGCAAAGGATGATTAACTATGGTGCATCTGCCTGCAGGATCTTCCAGATCCAGAACTGAGAAAATGAGTCTTGCTCACAGCCAATGCAGAACAGTAGCAAGTTCATAATATTCAGGTGTTTGTGAAGGTGGGTTTTCCTTGCTTTGGGCAGGGCATCCAAATATCCTCTGGAAATCCAGGATCATTTTACTGCTTGTCCCTCTGAGGTCATGTCCAGCTCTGCTGGCTCCTGTGCTGCTCCCAGGTCTTCAAGCATATTAAAAATGAGTTAAAAATGATTGCAAGGGATGGTTCAAACCTGTTCTGCTGCACCTTTTGTTTCCAAACATGGTGACTCTGGAAAAGTTGGAGATTGGGACAATAATTGGGAGATGTAATGGGCAAAAGTTGAACTGGGCAATTGCTGCAGAGCATAACAATGTGGGGAATTTTGATTTTAATTGTGAATAAGGGGTGTGTTGTGCATATTGTCCACCTTTGTTGGTGTTGTAATGCTATTCTTTTTCAACCTAAATGATTCTAAGAAGTTATTTTGACTTTGTTGGGGTGAATGCTTTTTGTTGATGTGAAGTTTTTGTGATGAATGCATGTTTTATTGGTATTTTTGTATTCTTGCAATTTTATTTAAGTCTAGGAAAAAATCAGGCTATGCTGTGAATGTTTATGGCTTAATAAATGAGGCGGGAAGGAGAAGGAAATAGCTTTTGTTAACTGAATGATAAAGCTGGGGGAAAAGAAATTTTGAACAGCCTCTAATGATGTCTACCTAAACCTGCTCAGACATGGGTTACAATTCCCTTTCCCTTTGCCTTCCTGCTCCCACAAACCATCCCAGCCACCATCACATCTTACTACATTTACTATCTTTTCCCTATCTATCCCTTACTATCTTCAGTTTTCTCCTTTTCATGTGAATGTGGCTGCTCTGGGTATGGTTTGGTTTTTAAACTGTTTGCTCCCCTACTCATTGCTGTGACCCCAGAGCACACATGGGAAGGACAATGGAGTTCTGGTCCAAGCCCCTTTCCTGAAGATGGATTTGTCTTTTCCAAAACATCCTTTCATGGTGGCTTTCTCCTCCTTCAGTGGACTCTTGGTTGGAAGGTTTCTGGTCTCGTCTAAACCTTCTTTGCTCCTTGCCAGCTGATGCAGAGAGAGCAATTTATTACCTTCTTCTTACAGGTTTTCAATTTAATTTTGGAGCAACTGAATAGGAAAAAAAATGGAAAAATAATAACAGTGATTTGGGTTGGAAGGAACATCAAAGACCATTTTGTTCCAACCCCCTGCCATGGGCAGGGACACCTTCCACTAGTCCAGGTGGCTCCAAGCCCTGTCCAACCTGGCCTTGGACACTTCCAGGGATCCAGAGGCAGCCACAGTTTCTCTGGACACCCTGTGCCAGGGCCTCCCCACCTACACAGTGAATAATTTCTTCCCAATGTCCCATCTAATCCTGCTCTCTGGCAGTGGGAAGCCATTCCCTGTGTCCTGTCTCTCCAGGTCCTTGCCCAAAGTCCCTCTCCAGCTCTCTTGGAGCACCTTGAGGTACTGGAAGGGGCTCTAAGCCTCTCCAGGCTGAACAATCCTGAATCTCTCAGGCTGTTTCGATAGCAGGGCTGGTCCAGCCCTAGGAGAATCTCCATGGCCTCCTTTGGACTCCCTCTGACACATCCACATCATTCCTCTGCAGAGGAACCCAGAGCTGGATGCTGCAGGTGGGGTCTCAATGGCCTCCCCTGGGAAAAGAATTTTCAAACACATGAACTCCTTTCTGACCATGCTCTTAGTGCAGGGAGGGTGCTTTGGCAGATCCCTGCTGTGATTTACAGTGAACTCCCTGAGAACCAGAAATTATTTTGGCTTCCTGGATGCAAGAGCTGACGGGGCAAGTGGAGGAGTAAGGCTGAGGCAAATTGGAGCCCCTCCAAACTAAAAAAAAAAAAAAAAAAAAGGATGAAAGGAAGTGTTAAAGCACCTTTCAGGGCATAAAGTGAGGTGGTAAAACATCTTCCAGACCATCAGCCATGAGTGCCTATGGGCACACAAGGAATGTGGGCATTCATGAGGTGCAAGCCTCCACCCCACAGCTCAGTCCCAGGCTGATCCAGTGGGCAGGAGCCAAGGAGAGAGGCTGGAGTTGCTGTGTGGGAGGGGAACAGCTCTGAGTGCCATGCTGCTGTCTGGGAGGCCGAGGCAGGTGGGATGGGTAGATAGAACAAGCAGATAAGAGTGGTTTATAGGGCTGGTGGGATGTGTTTGTTATTTCAGTGGGCATGTTGATATGTTCAAAATGAAGCATTCCTCAGGGATGGTCTTTTTTTTTTTTTTTTTTTTTCCCTTTTGCTCTGTTAAAAGCCATATAATAAAACATTCCAATACCAGGCAGAGCATTTTAGATCCACATTACAAAATACATTTTTTTTCCCAGGGAGGAATGAGCAAAACATAAGGCCAATTACTGCAGGATTACTAGAAGAATTAGCAATTAACAGAAAAATTGCTAATGACAATGCAAAAAGAGCAGTCACTGATGTATAGAATGAAATAAATAACAGCATAAAAGATAAATCACAGCAGAACCAAATATATAAATAAAAATGCTACAAAAGGTCAAAATTGCAACGAGGAATTGCTCTGTTATCACACAAAAATATTTCTGTTGGCAGTTTTATTTCTTTGCGAAATTTCACTTCACCAAAATGTCAGTGTTTATTTGCCATTACTGTGTATTTTCCTACCAGTGAGAAATCCAGACCATCAGCTGCCTCAAATGGCAGGTATGGAATCAGCCTGGAACCAAAGCCCCTCTGATTTGTCACGGTCTGCCTCTCATGGTTGATTCTTTGGCCCATAAATAAAAGCTCAAGAAATGGTTTTTGGAAAAGGACACCAAACTAGGACTTCATAGAATCAGAGAATATCCTAAGGTGGAAGGGATCCACCAGGATCATGGATCCAGCTCCTGGCCCTGCACAGACACCCCAACAATCCCACCCTGGGCATCCCTGGAGCATTTTCCAAACCCTCCTGGAGCTCTGGCAGCCTCGGGGCTGTGCCCATTCCCTGGGGAGCCTGGGCAGTGCCCAGCACCCTCTGGGGGAATAATCTTTTCCTAAAATCCAATCTACATCTTCCCTGGGACAGCTCCAGCTGTTCCCTTGGTTCTGTCACTGTCACAGAGAGCAGAGATCAGAGCTGTCCCTCTGGAGGAGCTGCAGACCCCAATGAGTGTCCCCTCAGCCTCCTCTTCTCCAGGCTAAACCAACCAAGAGAACTCAACCACTCCTCATGTGGCCCCTCCAGACCCTTCACCATCTTCATGGCCCTCTTTTGGACACTCTCTAGTAGCTTTATATTCTTTTTCTATGACCCACAAAGAAGTTGTCATGAAATTGATCCATCCTGTCAGTCATAAGGTAACCAGAAAACTCAAAAAAGTCACTGTCCCAGCAGCTGATCTTTTGATGGGCAGGGAGTTGGGTAGAGAAATGGAAATGTTGGGAGGAGAGGAGGATTTGCAAAGAGGATCCTGAGTGTTTGGCTTGAGGACTTGCCTTTAGCAATCTCCTGATTGATCAGGGGACAGTTGCAGAGCATCAGAGTGATTGATGCTGGGTGGCCAAGGGGTTGTTCTGTTGGCAGAGGTGAGGCAAAAAAGGTGAGTTGTTTTAGTCTAGGCCAGGAGGATGCTTTTGAAACAAGGTAATGATCTTGATTCTAATAAAGCCCAACAGATTTAAGCCTTTTTGTAGTTCTCTTTTTATGACGTATAAATATAAAGTTAAATAAATATGTACTATTTCTATAAATTCAAGTTACATTGTAATTTTTCCCAGGAGCTTGTTTGCTTTCTTAAGGGAACACAGGGAGCTTGCAGGCTTCCACACTTCAATTTAACACAAGTAAGTACAAGCAAGTATTAAAACATGGCACAAAAATGAGTGGCACAGGCTCAGACTAAAATTAGACTGCAAATTGGATGTTGTTCCTCAACTTTGCCTTCAGCTGGAATTAACCACAGTTACTTTAGGAGCTACCTCGTGACAGACTAAAAGGATCTGGGTTCAAAATGTGTGAGGCTTTGGGTTGTTTCTAATGAGCCACCTAAAACACTAAAGGATGAGGGACAAATTTCAGACTCATTTATTTCAGTGGCATTAAGGAAGTTCACCCCCTGACTGGGCTCATGTCTACCTTGGTTTAGGAGTCTATAAAATGTGTACTTGAAGCTGATGACCTGAGGGCAAGGACACATGGTGGAGGTCCAGCCATGACGTGAGGGTGGCTCCCTGTGAAAACTTCACCTGGGAGACAATTTCCTCTTGCACTGACGTCTTCAGTCACCAGCTTTGTGCATCTCCTAATTCCTGGTGTTGGTTTCTCTGTTTTCTTTTCAAAGCAAAGTCTGGACTGAGCTCAGCTATCTCTCTGCATCAGAATCTCCAGGGCCTCTTTGGCTCTATAACGTGGGCAGTTAGGGGTTGAGAGAGTTACATCTCTTCTGCAATGCCTGGCTTTTTTCTTCTGATCAAATGGAATCCATTGCAAAGTGGAACCCTAAGGCAGCACTGACAGCAGGAGGAGAACATCTCCTTTTCACTGTTTCAGCACCTTGTTGATCAGCTCATCCTCCCCTGACATTCCCATGGAAGTCAGAAATGCACTTATGGTTTTTTAACTTGAACCCCTCATGTTCTGCAAATCTCCCTATTAATCCAACAAGAAATTTCCCCTTGAGTGATATTAATGTTGCTTAGTCTGGGAATATTATTTCCAATAAAGAGATTGCACCTGAGTAAATATCCAGATTTGAGATGTATTTGAATAATGTCTCTAGCTGCTGGTCCGAATATTGAATCTGCTGCAACCCACAGAGCTGAAAAGAATAAGGAATTTAGCAACAATGGCCATGTGAGGCATTAGCCAGATGTTTGCTTTTAGCAGGGCACATGTGGGATTGCCTTGTTTTCTTTCCCCTGGCTCTCGAGTAACTGCAGGGTTGCATTTCAGCTTTAGAAGCCAGAAGGGCACAACAGATTTGTCCTGGCCAGTAAAAGCAAAACCACATTACTGAGAGCTCTCTAGTCTGGAGGTGAATGGGTCAGAGAAGGCCCATTATGAGATGTTCTGCTTAAGGAATGACCTTATTGCAATGGCTCTGGTATTTGGATGGCAGCATCAGTTTCTTATTATCTTTTCCCAAGTGATCCTGGGCTTCTCTGTCACTGCAGCCAGTGAACATGAACTTCCAGGTCAGGGCTTTCTGCTGGCAAGAGGAGAACGGGCCATGAATGGAGAAAAACGTGCCTGGGGCTCCAGAGCTTGGGACAGCAGCTGCTTTGGGAGCCAGGGGCTGTAGGCAGATGTATTTTCCAGGTGAATGCCCATCCATGGATGTAGCAAAAATGCCCTTGCAAAGCTTAAATGAGATGCCTTGAGTCAGATTTCCCAGTGTAAGGATGGCTCTTCAGGTGGGAAAGGTTATGGAGCTGCAGCTTCCAAATCCCTTCACTGGTGGCTTTGGGTTTTGGTACAAGTCCTGTTCCTGCAAATGAACTTTGATGGGGTTTGGGAATTGTCCATGTGGTTCCCAAATCCCATGGAAGTTCAGCAGCCTTACCAATGGCTGCTGAGAAGGGGAGATGGTCACCCCCTCCTCTTTTTTGCTGCTCCAAGGGCCTTGGGCAGTGCTGTTGGGTGAACTTTTAAACACAAAGCTGAAAATTTTTAAGCAACCACCCGGTGATTGTAGCAAATGACTAACCAGGTAGATACAAACACCAAAAGTGGGATCAGATCTCCCACTGGTGAGGAGGTAACCTCATTTACCTAGTGTCCCTTTCAAATTATACAATCCACGTGGAAGGAGGGTGTTGGGAAGAAATTTTGGAAATATTTTGCATATTTTCCCACAGTGAATGACAAAGAAATAAAGGTATTAACCAAGATCCTTCAGGGAAAGGAACCAAATTTTCTGTCTCTACATTTAGATTTCCTGAGCCACCATGGTCCCTTTGAGCCAGGCTCAGCTGCCCCTCAAGGCTGCAGGTTTTGAAGTTTGAGAGAGCTGAACTTTGGTCTGAGGACATTTTGACAACACCAATGTGCAAAGAGCCACTGTTCAACAGAGACCATCTTTGCCTGGGGATATCCCATGTACCTCCCTCTTCTTCCTTTTCAAACATTTCCTTGGAAGTCTTAGAGGCTATGTCATAGACATATTCAAGCATTTCCTTGGAAGTTGTAGAGGTTTGGGTTGGAAGGGACCTTAAAAATCATCCCAGGTCATTTGGCTGGGTCAAGATTTCATCTGGTGATTAATCCATAGGGTTTCTCAAGAGAAATCCAGCTATGACATACAGATCAGGAGCAAACTCCCAGAAGGACTTATCCAAATGAATCCTTCTGATCATGGTGATCAGGAATCTTGAGGTCTAATGAGTCAATCACACGAAAGATGTGACTCCCAAAGACTCCTGGAAAGTGCTTTGGAGAAGACAATGAATAATCTGCTTGCATTATCTACGTAAAGAGCTGGATCAGGTCAAAGAATCAGTCATTAAAAATATCATCATTATTTTTAGTAGGGACTAGAATAAAAATATACAGAGATGAACAGAAATAAAATACATTTCTGTAAAAGTGTGTGCCATTAGCAGCTTGACAGCCAGTGGGAGAAAATGGTACAGATTAGAGGCAGAAATCTGGGCAGTGAGGCAGAGAGAAATTAGTAAGAATATGCTGAAAACCAGTAGGAACCCAATACATTTTTTTTCCAGCTTCTGGGTTGGACCAGCAGCTGATTGCAGGCCACGATGCAGGAGTGAACAGGGAAATGCAGTAATCTGATACAGATGTCCCAGCAGCGAGTGAATCCTTGGTTTTGACAGCAGTTCTCAGGAATTCAGGAAATTACTGTGGTTAGATGATAATGCTTTCTCCTGCTTTGCTTTGCTTCCAGGAGGGGGGAAAATAAAACATGAAAAATGAATGCAGATGTTATGGAAAGCTGAGAGGCTGGTCATGGAGTTTGTTTTTCCCTCCTGATGTTTGAAGCTGTGTTTGCTGGAGAACGTGTGAGGAGCAAATGTTTGCCGTAAGTTCTGTTTGTTTATGGAGAATATAGCAGCCAATTCCTAGAGCCAACAGAAATCAGAATTCAGGTCCTCACCATCCAGGAATGCTTCCTCATTCCAGATAATTCCATGTATTGGGGTTACATTAGCAGAGGGCTGAGGGGTCAGGAGAGAGGGTGAACGTGAGCAAGATTAGCTTGAATTATTAACTTGTTGAATCCTAGGAAAATAATTTGTTTAGGAGAGCTCTAACACCCAGTTGTGTATTTTTGGCCCAATATATGAAAATCTCTTTGTAGAACAGTGGCCCACCTCTGATCACTTCTTGTTTTATGGAACAGTTTGGTGCAGTACTGTACTAGTGAGAATTTCTGGATTTTTCTGCAGTGGACACATCTTGACAGTGATGGCTGTGACACAGCTTCCAAATTATGATTATCTAAGACTGGATATTCTTTTGGCTGCAGATTAGCTGTTAAAGCAAAATTCAGCCAAAATTGACAAGAAATGCATCCAAGGGGAGCAAAAGGGCTGGTGAGGATACCAAAGACAGAGATAAATGACAGGAGAAGTTGTAGATGATCCATCCTTGGAAGTATTCTAGGCCAGGAGCAACCTGATCTAGGGGAAGGTTTCCCTGCTCATGGCTTGGTCTTTAAGGGTCCTTCCAAATTAAACTTTTCTATGATTCTGTGATTCTGTGACATCAACTCTGCCTCCAGCTGTGGGAGAAGAATGCACCTGGATACTCTGGTGAGAGTTTAGGTGGTAAATACTCAGCAGAGGATACAGGTGTGTCACCACCTACCTGCACTGCTCTTGTGTTCTTTCCAAGGCTGTTGCCACTGCCAGAGAAAATTCCCCAGACTTTTTTGTCATCCCAGCAAGGCCACTCTTCATTCTGGGGAAAGAGGAGTGAGGCCATTGCATGAGTTGATTCACTAATCTCATCCCCCCCCACAATTTCCCATGAAAATGGAATCATGAAATTGTTGGAGGAAAATCAGAGCTACTACAACTTGCTACAGGCCAAGCAGCAGGACTCAGATAACATGTACAGCAGAATTCTGGTCTCCTGACTTTCTACCAGGCTTCAGAGAATCCTAAGGGTTGGAAAAAGTCTCCATAATTGAGTCCAGCCTTTGAGCAAACACCACCTTGCCAACCAGACCGGAGCACTGGGTGCCGCTGCTCATTTCTCAAACACTTCCGTGGATGCTGAAAGCAGCCACCACCTCCATGGGCAGTCTGTTCTACCCTTTCTGGGAAGAAATTCTTCCTGAATTTATCTTCTTTTTGTGGTATTGAATGCAATGAATCTTAAAAACATATGGAACTGACAAAGAAGGGACCTGATGGCAAAATTTAGTGTAAAAAATCCCTTTATGTTCATAGTCCAGGTAACAGTTTTTGAGTAGTTCCAGTAACACTGGCTAATTCTTTAAAGGTAATGAGATGGATTCAAGAAGGAAAAACTAATCTGGATTTTTTTTTACAGCAGCTTGAAGAGCTGAAGCTGAATGTAGTGAGAACAGTGTGATACATCCAGCAGGAACAATAGCTTCAGGTGTGCCAGTTCAGGGACTGAAGGAATTAACTCCTGTCACACAAGGCACATAAAAATGCCACGAGCTCTCAGCTCTGTAATAGGTAATTCCATGAATACCTTGGATTTCTATGAACCAGCCCAGAGCTCAATAGGGTAACAAGTACCACGAAAGTTAGCAGTGGGAAAGAAAACACAGACCATTGTGGCACTCCATAAATCAGGAAATTCTGAGCCAAAAGCAATGGTAGAGACTGAGGGAATGGGCTGGAGGTTGTGTCACGTTTTCGTGCCATGTTCTGGCTCTCCCTGACTCTGTACAAGGCAGACAATTTTAAAGTCAGCTCCAGGAACATCACCAGTGGAGAGCCCTTCTCAACAAAATGCTCATCTTTGATGCCTCCCTGCCACGTGGGCGAAGCACATTGTCACCTCAGCAGTGCCCTGTTAGGACTGATGTGTGTCATGAACTTGTGCTGCCCCTTCCATCCCCTGGTCTATTCCAAACAATAGTCTAGGACAAGAGCGATGGGCTCAGTGGAAGCCAGGACTGGCAGGAAGGGAGGTGGCCCTGCCATGGCCCTGGTAGCACTCCTGATCCCATGGCAGGCTCAGTGGGTGCTCAGCTGAAGCCAGGCTGAAGGAGGGGAGGGGAATCTGGGACAGTCTTCTGGGAAGCAGACTGACAGATCTGTCCCAAGATTAAGATGAAGGGTCTAAAGCTATTATTTGAACTCTGCCTTGGTCCTCTTCACTTTTCTGGCCATAAGTGTTGTATTTTCCCATAATGGCTGGTTCAGGATCACCAGACTGGTTAATGACCTGGAATAATTTCATAAGAGATGAACCCCGACTGGGATTCAGCCAAGACACATAAATGGTTCAATTACCTGATTAGGGGATGAGCTTAAGCCAATTTGCAAGAAAAAAAACAAGGTCTGTGGGATTTAAGTCAGTTTTTATCGTGGCCATCATCTCAGGACAAGAACTGTAAGAGAGATGAATCTCCTTGCGGTTGGCAAAGATTAGAAAATGTGTTGTTTCCTCCTCATATGACATGCTTAATTCCTAAGTATCTGCTGGACAGCTTGGGTGGATTCTTGCACTGCTGACTTTCCCAAAGCAAGGTTATATCCTTCCAAACAATGTGCTCAAAGCAGTGTGCTTCTATCAGGAAAAACTACACAGCTTAATTTGCTTAATTGGAGCTTCTCTCCAGAAACTGCATTGGCTCCTCAGTGACAGATCCCGGTGATGGTCATGGAATTGAGATGTGTAGCCAAAGCAGGATGTGCCAGGGCGTGATACAAACTCAGATTACTGGGATGTTCATCCAAATGCTCTTACACAAGCTGACCAGTGCTGGCTTATTAACTTTGTACATTTGTATTGTATTCTTTCCCTCTAAGTCTTGGCAATCACCATGAATCACTCTGGACACGCCATTCAAAGAATATTATTGTAGCTAGATGCATTCAAATCAAGGAGAAGAAAGGAGCATTGTTCACCTAAAACACTCAGAAAACTTCAGGATTTGTAAAGATTCACAGGCAGTGACTCTTTGCTTTACAAAAACTGATGGTGAGGCCACAGGGTGCCCAGAGAAGTTGTGGCTGCCCTTGGATCTCTAGAAGTGTCCAAGGCCAGGCTGGATGGGGCTTGGAGCAACCTGGGATGATGGAAGGTGTCCCTGCCCATGGCAGGGGTGGGACTGGATGATTTTTAAAGTCTCCTCCAACCCAAACCTTTCTGTGTTTCTATGACATCTTCATCAAGTGCCAATGCAGCTTTGAATCCATTTCTGGAGAATTAGCTGAATTAATCATGGTGATACCTATTGGTAATGAAAGGAATTCTTTGACATGTCTGGAAAGGAGAGTACAGCAGGGTGTGTAAAGAACCTGGAAAACTCTGGAAGTTAATAATAAGCCCTAATTTTTGATGGGCAGCTAAAAAAATAAACCCAACCAAACAAATCTAAGTAAAGAAAAAAGATGTTACAACTTTTAATAGAATAGGTAGAAACAGACTGAGAACATGAAGAAAGAGGAGAGTCTGGATGAGACTAAATCAGCATAGATGAACCTTAGGAAAAAAGAGCAAGATACTGATGATGGTCTTCAGAAAAATGCATTTGCTCAAATGGAAGAAATTAAGACCCAGAAGGGAACTTTTTAAGCTAAAAAATTGTGGAGAACTGGCAATGCTTTAGGAAATTTCTGTTAAAGGAAGATGTAGAGACTATTGAAATGTGGAAAATGGCTCAAGAAACTGAAAAGAAACAATAAGTCAGACTAAAATGGGAGAAAAAAAAAATCAGGAAGGTGTTTCAAAGCATCTGAACTTGACAACATTCACCTGTGTGTGTGATTGGGGGTAACTGGAATAACCCACAGAGTTATGGAAACAACCTTTGGGAATGGGGGGTAGGGCTGAGTTGGGAAAAGAGTTACAGGATGCCAGTCTTTGGAAAGAATAAAGTGAGTCAGCATCATTCCAGTTTTCAGAATAATCTCGAAAAAAACCCTCAGTCTATAAGTGTGAAGAAAACAGAGAGATAAATAACAGCCAAAAGCTTTAAATTTTTTTAAGGACAACCTATGCTGAAGAATTTTAATATCATTTTTGTTGTCAAAACAGAAGGCCTGGAAAATTGGAAAAAAACTCCATAGATATTAGATATGACTTAAGGTCTGGATGTTATTTACTAAATAGTGTCCTAAGCAATTTTGAGAATTAAAGATTAGATAATGCTGCTATTTATTGTACTGGAATTTGTCTGAATTTGTCTTCTGAGAAGAATCAGACCACAATGATGTATTAAGAAACAAAAGCATAAATCTCCATAAGGCAGGTACCAGTCAGCAATTTTTATTAATGAGTTAGAAATTCTACAGACTGATTACATCTGCAATCTGTGTGCACAGGCAGAAGGACAAGACTGAAATCCCAAATTGTCTGGATTAGGAAAATTACCTGGAAAAAAATAAAGTCAAGTTCAGTAAGGCCAGATGTAAAATTCTATCCCCAGAAGGAATAATCAGCTGGGTGATGCAGGAGAATGGATGAATGACAGCAGCACACAAGGAACATTTGTTAGGAATTCTCACTGAAAGAGCCCTGCAGAGATGGGAATGCACCAGGCTGTAAATAAAAATCAATCAAGTTCACAACAACTATTTTCCTCTCTTAAAACATTTTAATATGACACAACACTCTTAAAATGTGTATAATCATATTGCTGCAAATCTACTGGAAATTATTTTAATATTTCCACATTCTTTGATTTTTCAGGGTTTGGTGTATTCTTACTACCTCTAATTACACATTGATTTGGAGAGTAACAAAAAAAAGGAACCAAGAGAGACAATGGGGAGGTTTTGTAATGGTATGGTTAATTTTGGCACAGAACTTCTGGTGACTGGTCTACAGAAAATTTCTGCTTTGTGGTGATCTCTTCTGTTAATTCAGAAAGGAGATGACAGAGGGCAGTTGATGGTAACAGGTAACACGGGAGCAACTTTTGGCTGATCAGCTCTTTCCCAAATTCTGGGTGGTGCCACTTTTCTACACAGACAGCTCCAAGTAAACAAGGATTTAGAATTTAGGCACTGTGGCACATTTACTCAGCCACATTTCTTAGGTCACTACTGGGAATGAGGATGTCTGGCCAACACACTCTTGACTGTTGATTAGTTCAGTGCATGAATCTATTTGTGCAAATATTCAAATTTGTTGTTAGAAAAGCACTGAAGCATTTTCTTAACTTTTAAGCAATTATTTAAATTCTGCCTGTAATGTTATGATTCCTCTCGTGTGGAAAGTATAAAAATAAAAACTTAATGAAATACCAATAATGGTATTGGCTGTGAGGGTTCAACCAGGATTTCATAGAGCAATAACATCAAATTTTAGGTTGGAAGGAAGCTCCAGAGACCACCCAATCCAACACCCTGCTCAAAACAGGTTTCACTAGACCAGGTTGCTCAGGGCCATGCCCAGATGGCTCTGGAACACCTCGATGGAAGGATTACTGCTTTTATCAGCTCTGTTTTTCCAATGTCTTTTAAAGGGGGCAAAGGGGTGAATATCGAGATCATTTCAATCCTATGATAACTCAATCCCCAAAGCAAAAAAACTTGAATGATTCAAGCTAAAGATGCTGAAAAAAAAGAATTGCAAGTGCAGAAGAATCAGAGAAAATTAAAAAAAAAAAAAAAAAATGAAAAAAGACGGGAAGCAAGAGGGAAAGAGTTAATCCCCCTTTTGTACAGATTTCAATCTGTGCAGACAAAGAGATAGCAGGGTGCTAATGTCCCAAGTCCTTGACTGTTTTGATTGGCACAAACTGAGGCAGCTATAGTTAGATCTTGTTCCTACAAGTCCAGACAGCTCCGTAAAAACGCTGGAATTTAAGGAGGGGTGAATCCTGCCAGCGCTTACCCAGACATGTGAAACTGCTGAGTCCAGCATCGCTACCTCGGCGAGGAAAAATTTTCAAACCCCTGGGCCAGGCCTGTCCCTTAAACAGATTTGTCTGTGATCCTTGCTCAGCAGCCTTTCCAAAGCCTATCCAATTCCCAGGCCCTTTGGAAACCTCACCTGGCATTAATTCCGTTTGTATTTACAAATGCTGTAAATTTTAGGTGTCACGTGGACTGATAGCTGTGAAAAGGGCTGTTATTTTTCATCCTCTATGGTCAGAAGTAACAAGTCTGCTCATGGGCCAGAAAGCATGATTTCCCATTTGGAAGAATTTAAAGAATTAATTGTTTGGCAGAACAAATGTACTTGTAAAATTAAGCGTCAGAACACATTTTGCCCTTTGATTCCCTCTAAAATTCTCAGATAAACCAACTTAACCCAGATACACAAATCACACACATCAGCTGTCTAACAGGGGAAAAAAAAATGCTGTGCCTAAAGGAAAAAATACTCTGGATTTCAAAAGAAATGAAGCAACCTGAGTTGTTGAAATAGTTTTTGATCCCCAAGCAACTTAAAAATATTTTAAACTATTCTTTTGCTTGATTTTTTTACAGGTTTCTCCATGGTTATTGAAAATTTTGTGCCTGGGGTTCAGGGGGAGTTGGTTAGGAATCACATACATATATCCAATTCTAATCCAGAATTCCAGAAAATATCACGAAAGCTTGGCAGAACCTGAATTCAGTAAGAATCATTCCTGCTCTCCACCACTGTGCTGAAAATCCCAGCAAAGCATATAAGGAAGATTTATGTACATACCTATATATATTTATGTATGCTTTGAAAAGAAATAAAATACTGGTTTTACCATAGATTGCTTCATGCAAAATATTTTTGGGGGAAACGCTGAACAAAAAAGGCAGAAGAGGAACTGGAATTCACTGAGATCAAGAACTCCGGCAGACACATCACATTTTGGGAACACTACATATTCCCAAGACAGAGCAGCTTGTTTCTGGGATGTGTCACCCAGTTTATAGTTGCAGCAGATTTATCTATACATATATGGAGAGGGAATTTATACAAGAGCATGGAGTGATAGGACAAGGAGGAATGGGTTCAAACTGAAAGAGAGTAGGTTTAGATGGGATATTAGGAAGAAATTCTTTCCTGTGAGGGTGGGGAGGTCCTCACACAGGGTGCCCAGAGAAGCTGTGGCTGCCCCTGGATCCCTGGAAGTGTCCAAGGTCAGGTTGGACAGGGCTTGGAATGACCTGGGCTCATGGAAGTTGTCCCTGCCCATGGCAGGGGGTTGGAATTGGACGATCTTTAAGGTCCTTTCTAACCAAAACCATTCCATAATTCTTTGATCCTATGATATCTACGAGTAGAGGAAGTTTCCAATCGTGGCAGTGATAATAAAAGCTCTCCCAGGCTGTTTATTTGCTGATGTATCTCCAACCTGGCTAATGCTGCAGGAGGTGACACGCTGCCTTTTGCTTTTACTTATGAAATAATTGCCTGATCCGTGTGGCTCCAATATGGAACCACCTCAATGATGGCTGCATTTAGATACAGCTCAGAGGGTTTCCTCACAGCTCACACTAATCAGAGTCTTTAATAAGGTAGTGACGGATGAATCAGGTGTTAATGGCACTTGCACTGTGATTGCAATTTGGTAATTCGGGATTTTATTTGCATAATCACCCAGTGCCTGCCCTGCTGCACTGACTCTGATAGAATTTGCAGCAGCAGCAGGAGAAAGCTGATGGAGCTACTGCAGAAAGGAATTTGTGTTGTGTAAAACAACTTCCAGACATGGGGCATGCTGAGAACTTCAGAGCACTGAGTCAGGACACACAAAAAAGTGAAGCACATTCCTTTGAGGGCTTTCTGCTTTACCCCAGAGTTGGTCATGGGGGAATTTTTAGTGCTGATGGAGATGTTGAGTTTGGAGCATGCTGAAAGCAGATGGGGAGTGGTGGAGAAAGTGAAATCAAAGAAAAATAAAAGATGACGGTCTGGGTTTCTGTAGTGGCAATGAAGCTTTTAAGAACATGAGGAGTTAAAAAAGACTCTATGAGCATCCAGAAATCTCAGCAGCTCTTAGCTCCTAGGGCTGGATAGAGGGAGACAGGGACAGGCAGAGGGTATGGAAAACAAACACAAAACATAATTCTATGCTTGCATTGGTGTAGCTGAAAACATGGGAAGAGGGAGAAGATGAGACAAACTTCTTGTCTGGCAGGTGAAGAGCAAGGTGAGAACAGTCAGTGTCTCCCTTACACTTGACCTCCAATTTTTGCACAATTTAAGAATTTTCTGTGAGGGGAAGGAAAAAAAAAAAGTCATTGTACATGTAAAAGGAGTTATAGTGGAGTTTTTTTACAAAAAAGTTACAAAGTTCACTCAGAAAATACAATTGTGGGAAGTTAACGGTCTGGAAAATTCAAAAGAGCTGCAAAAACATGTTTGATTGTGCAGCAAACAAAAGGATGGAGAATAAAAAGTGAGAACAAGCTGCTTCTTTCGGTGCAGTCTGCCTCGCATTGTTGGGTCCCTTATAAGCTATAAATAAACTGCCCATCTTTGTAGAGATCATTATGTGTAACTGAAAACCAAGAGAGATGGTAAAAATACACATAATTGGAATTACAGCAACAGGGAGGGGAGCTGTGATGGTCTGGAGCACTGGGGCTGTGGTTCATGAATTTCACCTGCAGAAACTCCAAGGCTTTGCAGTGGCAGAAGTGCCTGTGAAGTGCCAACACTCTGGATCATGTTCACAAATTCCCTTCAGTTCCTAAACTGGGGTCCATCAGAGTGGAAACTGAGGCACAGGCTCCTTCAAAGGTTTCTTCTCAGAATAAGTAATAAAATCACAGACTCATAAAATCGTTAAGGCTGTAGAAAAAACCTGAAGATCATCAGGACCAGCTTTCAACCCCTCACCACCACATTTTTCACCACTGAGTCATATCCTCCAGTGGCATATCCCCACCTTTTTCAGCAATTCCAGGGATGGTGACTCCATCAAATCTGTGACTATTTCATATATCACCCTCACACTTTGTTGCCAATTCCTCTGGCAAATAGAATAGAACATGAATATAATTAATAAAACCCTAAATGTTAAAAATTAAATATTAAATTTTTTAGCTTCTTTTGTTTTGTTTTGTTTTGTTTTGTTTTGTTTTGTTTTGTTTTGTTTATTAAATTGTGTTAGCTTGTTTTGTTTTGTTTTGTTTTGTTTTGTTTTGTTTTGTTTTGTTTTGTTTTTAGGAAGAATGACACTGCAGAAGACTTCTGGATTTACCAAATCTGGTGAAGTTTCACCCAGAAATCTGGCACCCTGGGAGCACTTGTGGCACCCTACAGCTTCCAGAGAGGGATTAATTCCTGTGCTGCTTGGTGGCTTTGGAAGGGACCAACAGGAGAGATGTCAACACCACTTAACTATTAAACCTTACAAAAACAATATGATCTGGAGGCTGCAGCAGGTAGAGGGAAGTCAGAAAGGTTTCTTGCTTCCCTCCTGCTTGCAAAGAACTTCTGTGGATCTGTTATTACTCCATGGGCACATCGTTTAATCTGGCAAACTGTAATCACACCAATATTAATTATACATAACAATTCAGTCAGGCAAAGTGAAACCTGGCCACAAGGGAGATATTAGAGGTGGTGTACTTATTTTTGATGTGCATATTAATCTGCTAACTTTAAATCTAAGGAACATTGTTTGACTGGAAAAACACTCATTACTAAAATTAGGCTGAAAGTTATAAGGCAGAAGAGATGCTGAATGATCTCATGTGGCAACAGTGATTTACAAACATTTATTATTAAAACCAGAAAGAGGTTGTGTTTCAATACTTCAATTATTCTGCAGACAGTATCTGATTCAGTTTTATTAATCTTCTGTTTGCTTGTTTTCTTGACCTGTGTGAATGGCACAGGAATTTATTAGCATTTGTCATTTACACCCATTTATCAAGGATGTCAAGGTGATGGAGCAACTGAGGTAACAGTGCTGGGAGGGGAAGAGAGAACAATCAGTGTCTACCTTAGAAGATTGTACTTAAGCAAGTGACAGAACTCAAGCATTCCTAAGTTTTTAATTGTGTTAAACTTTTCCAGAACTGCAGCATTTCTCAGACTTCTGTGTGACATCAAGCCAATGACTCTTCTAGTGCTGAAAACAGGTTTATGTCAATGAGAAATTAAGTAAAACAAACCATATATTTGCTGACTTCACGTTATGCAAAGTTCCCCCCCAGACAAATAAGATAATCCTAAATATTTTAGGAATCCTGTGGCAGCGTGCTTGGCTTAGTGCAAAGGGGTATAACCATGCTCCTTATCTGAGCATCTTTTCCTGGGCAGATTTGAGACAACCCTGGTGGCTCTGCTCTCCAAGGAGAGAGCTGTGCCTAATCCACTGCAAAATCTGTGTCTTTTGCTAATAATCTAATAGGCTGAGCCAGCTCTTGGAACTTGGAGTACCATTAATATTCAGCCACGGATTTATGACAGCTAACAGAGGATGAAAGAGCACCATGTCACAGAGGTCATGGAATCAGAAGGTGGAGAGTGTCCCAGGCCAGCAGAGAACAACTGAGGTCTTATCTGAGCCCTTCAGTGTCACCCAATCACTATTAAAGAGCCAAATCCATGGGAGCAATTTGCAGAAAAATCCCTGCCTTTTGTATAATAGCCTTGAGATGGGGCTGAAGATGCAGAAGGTATTAGGTCACAGATCACTTAGAGAGCCTAATGTCAACACTGAGATGCCTTCAAAAAAGCATAATTTATTTATCAGATTGACAGAGAAAAGCTAAGATAAAGGGCACATGGGCAATGCAGAGAAACAATAAGATGCCAGCCAGCATAAAAGTTATAGCATTTTAATAAGACTTTTGCTCAAAAACCTGAAAGACTAGGAAAGTTAAAAAGATCTAAAGGGCTACTGGCAAAAGCCACATGCCTAGAAGTTGGGTGACTGACTTTTAACTCCCTCTGTGTCAGGCAATTCTTCAAGCAGCTCTTTAAAGGGCACAGCAGAAGGAATTCAGTGGAGTGTGCAGTGACCTGTTTATAGAATCACACAATGACAGAATGGTTTGAGTTGGATGGGAACATAAATAAAATCTCATTCCAACCCTCTGCCATGGGCAGGGACACCTTCCACTGTCCTAGGCTGCTCCAAGCCCTGTCCAACCTGGCCTTGGACACTTCCAGGGATCCAGGGACAGCCACAGCTTCTCTGGGCACCCTGTGCCAGGGCCTGCCCACTCTCATGGGAAATAAATTCATCTTGTTATCTAATCTAAACCCACTCTCTTTCAGTGTGAAATCTCTTAAAACACAGGTTGGAGATGCAGAATACCTCATGAATTCTTTTAGTAAATCAAGACTTAATTTAGAAATGAGAATTCAGGGAGTCAGTATTCCCACTGTGCTTCCAGCTGTGAAGACAGGCAGAAGTCTCATGTTCCCCATAAGGTGAGACTCATGGAAGAAATACCATCACTCAGGCTTGCTGTGCTCTGTTTTCAAGTTATCCTCTTGATGCTGATGAGCGTGGCAACAATTTTCATTATCAGCCGTGCAGATGAGCCTCGAATAAATCAGGTTGACTTCCCTGAGGGGAGCTCCAGAGTAAATATTGGAACCAGTATCATGGAGCAGCTGAGCACCAGGACATTTATTCACACTGGAATCTGTTTTGGAGAAATTCACCCATGCAGCACTTCCAGAAGAATCCAAAGCAGCCCTGAGCAGACCCCTGTGGGCTACATTAAAAGGCTGGGAAAATGGCAGTGTGCCACAAAGCACTAAACTGTACTTAGCAGCTCGTTTCCTCTGCAAAATGAGGTTGATTATTCAGATACACTGATAATCAATACCCTTGGATTTTCACAAAACTTTCACAAAAAAAATGGGGAAATGGCCAGGCAACAAAAATATCCCCAAAAACAGAGCTACGTATAAACTTGGAAAGTCAGTACATTACATTTAATTTAAGCAAAATCATAACAGTATTTTAGTATGCATTTGGGTGAAGTCTGAAAGGGGTATATAAAAGGTAGAACCTGCAGGAAACCAATTTGAAATGTGTGTTTCTTCATGCCAGAGAAAGCAGGTAGTGGTTAATGCAAGTCCATGCTGGGATTCTTACATATGATGGGACTGACACTTCCAGGGGGCAGTGCTGGCACCCCAGTTCAGTTTCAGCCTTTCCTGCTGGGTAAGGGCCTCCTCACTCCTAAGGAGAAAAATAAGGAGGAAAGAACCACATACTGGTTAAAGATTGTATTTGCTTCAGGTCTTCAATATCTACTCTTTTGCAGGGAGCTGGCACTTGGAGATGGGAATTATCTCACCTGGGCTGAGGAGGATGCTGAGCTGGCTGTGTTGGGTCTGGAAGATGTGGAGGGATTACAAACTCCATGACCCTAGAGGTCCCTTCCTTCCTCGAGGTCCTAAGAGATTGTTTATCACTTATTTTTTTGTGTTTGATTCTCTGTGAAAGTCTTGTGTTTGCTTTTCCAAAAGTCAGAATCATTCCCAACCCTAATTTTAAATAAATATGTCTGATTGTAGGCAAAGTCACACCTTGGGATTTTTCTCTGTGAAAAGCAGAAATTTAGGGAAGGACTGAGTAGGGAAAACAGGACAAAAAATAGAAATGGCATTTATGTGCTTTTTAAAGTCACCACTGACTCTTTTGCTCTTTCTTGCTGCCTCTGAATAAAAATCATCTGCAGAATGCCTAGAAGCAGCTTGCTTTAGTAATGCTGTTTTTAAATTTTTTTTTTATGTTGATCTGTTGTGGGGTTTTAAAATCAGTGGTTCTCAAAACATTTTTTGAAGGAAGGCAAGATGGCTTACCTCATTTAACAGCTGGTGAAGTGAATTGCCCCACTCATGTATTTTATGCCATTGTCAGAGCTGGAAATAGAACTGAGTCTCTTGTGCACTGCTCTGCCCACTCTGCTCCACTGTCTGAGAAAGGAGAAAACATACTTTAATCCCCCAAAATGCTTTATAAATAAATTCTCCATAACGCATTGGCATAAAAATGATTATTTCCCATGCTGGAAAAGCCCTTCTAGCACTTGGTGATTAACAATGCCATAGTCCCATGTGAAAAACCTTTGCTCCATGCAATGATCTCCACGTCCTGCCATGGCAAGGACTCATCCAGCAGAGCTGCAGCTGTGGAAGTGGCAGCAGAAATTGGGCCGGGCAGCTTGAAAATGAGCTTATTTTTGTACGTCTGCACAGAGCCTGTGGGAGACGGCTGCTTGCCCAAAGTGGTCACAGGGAATGTTTCACAGACCATAAAAACTGTGAGGGATCATTGCACATCTCCCCCACGAGCTCCTCTGCAGCACAGGCTGAGGAGCAGCTTTGGCACTGGGATGTTCACTGCCACTGTGTGGCACGGTGGTCCAGTGGCCCAGTCTATTGTATTTTTAGCCTGCTGCTGACAGGTATCTGAGGGGGGCTTTCCTGCTGATTTCACACTTGATAAAACCTGACCAGCTCAACTGGCCGTGCAGGAAGCAGAGAAGAAAATCCGCCTGAAATTCTGGTGTGAAATGTGGCTTTGCTTTGCTTCAGAGAAGGGCTCAGGGGCACTTAAAGCAGAGCATGGGGCACAGCCCATCCCCATCCTAAACACGCTTGGATTTGCTTTGAAACTCCAGTTGTCTCCTATTTAATCTGCCTCCAACTCCAGCACTGTCAGTGTTTATAAATAGCTTGAACAAAACGACGCTTTCAACGCTTCCAGTTTTCTGTCAACAGCCTCTTCCAAACGCGACAGGATTTTCTCCCAGCAGAGCCATTGGGTTTATTGGTGTTTGCATTATTCCTCCTCTCTTGGACACGACGAGGAAATAAAGACAATAAGTGGTTTTGCTTTGCTTTTTTGCCTCTCTTGGTTCAGTGGTCTCTGGAGGTAAAAATGAGATGTGTAAAATCCCCAGGACAAGTTCTCCTCTCTGCCAACACCTCATCAATCCTAAATGGCAAATCTTGCCTTTGTCATTTGGGGCTGACGCAATGTTTTTACAACAGAGGTTTTGGGGACAAAGCTGGGGTTAATTAATAAAAACCCTCCTTTTTGAAGGGCCCATCGCCAGCACAGGCTGCAAACAGCCAGGACTTGTTCCAGCCCTCAGGACATGGCTAATCCATGTCCATGCATCCCTGAACTTGTTCAGGAGTGCCATCCTGCTGAATGATGCCCCCCAAAAGCCCCAGGAACAGTTTCCAGGTCTGGTTCATCATCCTGTACACTCTGGGTGTAATTTCACCCTGTGCTGGTGCCTTCCTAGACAGCGCAATTTCAGGGGATGCCATCTGCCAAGGATCATTCCCAAAAGGCAGGACAACAGAACAGGCAATCCTGTTTGGGGAGGAAAAAGGGTGTGAATGCAATGTGTGCCTTGCAGCTAGAAAACAAGCTCTGAGACTTTTTATTCTTCACTGTATATATCAAACTAGTAGAGAATTAAAGCGTGAAATCTCTGTTCCTTGTTGACTACTGAGGCAACAGCTGGCACCTGTGGGCAAGTGGGTGCTCAGAAGTGGCTGGTCACATTTTGGCTAGAAATTTATTTGTCTTCATGGCTCTCAGCTCATCCCTTGGCACGTCCAAGCTGGGATGTGCAGGACAGAGCACAGAAAATGTAAAAAGCTTCACAACTCAGTTCTGGGAAAAGGCAGACCATCCACTAGGAAAGTTACAGCTGCACTTACTATTTTAAGAGTATTGGCTTATTCTGCAATACATTCATAGGCTGCTTCTGCACCTCAGTTCACCCAGAAGCAAAAGAGAGCTGATTCCAGGGTGCAAGGACTGCGCGTGTAGACCAGAATTGTTCTGCTTTGGGAGTTTTCCAAAATGGTTTTATTGAATTTCTGCATCGTGTGGCATGCGTAGCAAACAGCTCTTGAGTGTCTGAAGTCTTTTCATGCTTGGAAGAAAGTGTGGCTGCAGGAGCCCCGTCCACAGCAGAACAGAAAGGGCATGAAAACCATTCACACACAGAGAAAAAAAGTGCTAGTTTTGGAAATGAAACCTTTTATTTTACCTCCTTGTGTTTTTCATTTGCCAGACAAGTGGGAGAGAAGTGCTGAGAAAGACAGCAGCATGAATAACAGGGCAAAGATAAAAGCTACACTCTTGGCCCACTTGTGCTTTAATTTTTCTTAGCATTTAGCTCCCATTACAGTGTCTGAAGCATTTTGCCATTCTGGACTGAAAAGGATCAGCAGAAAATATAAGTTCTTTTTTCCCTTTAGGAGCCATACTGGTCATGGGGTTGGAGAGCATCTTGCTCAGAGGGATGAGGAACGCAAAGAAGGAGCCCAGACATTGTCCATGTCTTTTGAGTGGAGAATATCTGAAGTGAAACAGAGTATCTGAAGCTGCAGACTCCCCCATTCTCATCATAGAGGCACTGGGGATCATTCCCAAACAGTATTTTAATATAAATTTTATCTTTAATGTGCCACAGTATCTTTCAGGCTTTACCCTGCTTGTCAAATTTGGTTAATGCTTTAAAAAAGGGCTAAAAACGCTTTTGGGCTGACACAGGAAGGCAGATAACACACAGAGCATGATTATACAGCCTGATTTCCTGAGGAAAAGACGCTTAAAAGGAAGAGACCTGCTCAGAGTGCTTCATTCCTCAGTTTCCCTGCTTCACAGAGCTGCTATAAGTTTTCTATTTTCTAGAGCAGTGAACAGAAACTCCCATGTCACTGCAAACCAATACCATTAAAATTGACTGGATTTTATTTGTTCATTTGGCAGATGAGTGCTATCCTCACTGGAGCTATTTTGCTTCGTATATCTGAGGCATGTTTTTATAATTACTGAACATCTGGCCTGCCACAGGTCTGGGGACTTCACAGAGCCCTGAAAAAGTTTTACCACAGTGACTGAGGTTCCAAAAAACCACTTCAAACATTCCATTCTTCTAACTTTCAGTGTTTGTGAGAATTTGTTTTAAGGCTCTGCTCCTTATAATTTCTGAAGTCATTACAGCAAATGGATGGATCACTGGTGTGATGAGCTCAGTTTTAGCTGAGATCTGCTCCTGTCCTTCCTTCCCTTTCCTCTGCAGAAAGCCCCTTACTCCTTGCATACTGTCAGACATGTGGGAACCTTAAATTCCCTCCAAATATGATCAATTAATCACTACTAGTAGTGCTTTAGAAATGGTGAGAAACAGATGCAAGCCAAGGGGGAATGGCTCCACACTGACACTGATTTTGGGATGGATTTTAGGAAGAAAGCCTTCCCTGCGAGGGTGCCGAGACCCTGGCACAGGTTGCCAAGACAAGCTGTAGCTGCTGATGCATTTAAAGCACATAAAAAATTGGGTTTCCATGCAGATAAGTGCAATGAGGTGAAGCTACCCACACCCTCAAAGCAGTTTCCAAAACTAGAGCCTCATTCAAAGGTGAGTAACAGTCCTGCTGGAGGCTGTAGGAGAGGTAACCTGGGAAGCAGAACTCTTAGAAAAGTAAACTGGCTTTGTGCTGCTAAAACTCTTCTTGCCTGGATGGGGAGAGAAATCCTCTCATCATGTTCAGAGCTGGCTGAGGGACCAGAAAGCAGAACTGGGAAGAGGGAAGAGCCTGGCCTTTAGAAGGGAGAGAAAGAGAAATGGAAGGTGGTGTTTTTTCCAAGCAATTTTGGGAAGGATTGGTAGAAAAGCTGAGGTGTTACTACAAATACTGGTGATCCTCTGAATGTAACTGGGAGGGCAGGAATGATGGGGCCAGGCAGGTTGGGAAGTGGAAGTAGATAGGAAATCTGCCCATCTGTCCAGGTGGGGTGACTGACCCAGCCCCGGGCATGTCCACACAACCCAGCCCATAGGCTGGATGCTTTACAGTTTGAAAGATTTGCTTTATTTCTAACCAAAAGCTGCTTTCCTGCATGGGAAATTAATAAATTTCAGCCCTACCCCAAAAGGTATTTCCTAGACACAAAGAAATTGTCTTTTTATATCCAGTTTTGTTTTGGGTTTGTTTGGGTTTTTTTTAGCTGGGCAGACCATGATAGCCTCCCTTCAATATTCTTATTTTTAGACTGAAAAATCTTTCTTTTCTTTCTCAGCAATTCATTAAAGTCACTTTTTAACACACCTGCCACTCTTGCCGAACCCTGGTGTTCCTCCAATTAATTTCTGACTTGAAGAGAAGTCTTCTGGCTGGACGTGAGATTTCAGATAAAACTTCACCCATTTCTCAGAAATGAGAATTAATTTCTTTTCATATCCAACTCAAAGAATTTTTTTAAATCCCAAGAAGTTTTTTGTTTGCTTTTGTTGGTTGTTTTTTTTTTTTTTTTTCAGCAGTGTGAAAAGAAATGGAAAGGAGACATAGAAAAGAAGACTTTCCACAAGTCATCCTGTCACCTGTGGCACCTCTTAATGCAAGATGCTGTGGAATGCCCAATATTTACACGGCTTCAGAAAGAATGGGAATAGAATTATGGAATAAAAAAATAACTGGAGAAATGTTCACTCAGGGTTATCCAAGTATGACACTTGTCCTGCCTGAGGAAGGTGCATCTCCATATGCTTGACCCATTCTCAGTCATGTCCCTTCCTCCACTGACTGAGAAACTGTGATTCCATGTTTTGGACTTAAATTTAATGGTCCATCAGGGATGGTCCCCTTTTGGAGGGATGTTATCTTGATGTAACAGAACTCTAGGTATTCCTGTGGTTTATTTGGACTATTTTCAGGGTAATGAAGCCGAGCTGGGTAGAGGGGTAGAATGAAAAGCAGGATGTATGTCCTGTACCACAGAGTGTCTGCTGCTCTCAGCCCTGTGCCTGCAGCCCAGCTTCTTTTTAATTTAGGAATTCTTTTGCAGAGAGGTGAGCAGTAACTATTAGTCTTCAAAAGGCCACCCACCACAGGAATTCAGGTGGTGATGAATGGTCTCATTCCAACAGCTTACAGAGGAGCTGGATGAGGCAGCATCCTCCACTGCTTGCCAGGAAAACTCAGCTGTTTGGATTTGTCAGTCCAGCATGTGCAGTGTTGTTCTTCTCACTAATTTCTCTCTTTTCTGTGCCCAGGTACTTAAAGGGGCACAAAGAGGGTTGGAAAAGGAGTTTTGAAAAACTTTGAAAAACATATGGAGTGACAAGACGTGGGGGAATGGCTTCAAGCTGGGAGAGGGAAGATTTAGATTAAGGAAAGAAATTATTCCCTGTGAGAGTGGGAAGGCCCTGGAATGGATTTCCCAGAGAAGCTGTGGCTGCTCCTGGATCCCTGGAAGTGTCCAAGGCCAGGCTGGACAGGGTTTGGAGCAGCCTGGGCTAGTGGAAGGTGTCCCTGCCATGGCAGGAGGGCTAGGATGAGATGATCTTAAAAGTCCCTTCCAACACAAACCATTCTGTGACCTTTGAGGTGCTTCCTCATCTGAGGTCTTCGTTTCTCATGGGGTGCTGTGGCACAGGCAAAGGGCAACAAGCAGCAGCATTTTCCCCATTCTGAGTTTGCACTGTGCATTTTTTTGTGTTGTGGTCTCTCCTTTGCAGCTCAAATAAAGTGGTTCCTGTCTGCCTTTTAGGAATGGGGATTATTTTAATATCTTGCAGACACTCCAACTTAGTGTTGAGTGGCCACAACTTATATCAGGTGGCACTGGAGGGAAATTCACTGTTCCAGTAGCAAAATATTTGATGCAGGGGAAGCAAGAAAAGCACTTCTTTGTGAAAGGAAATGACATTTTGGTTATGAGGTAAAGATGAAATAGTAATGGGGAAAGCAAGAAGCAAGCACACATCTGATAGCAGGTAGCCTGTGAAAATCAGCACAGGTTGTAAATGACAGAGAAAAGCTCTCAACAGAAATTGGAATCTGGGTCCCAGACCTGCCATTTCTGCTGGAGGTTTTTCACACCACCAAGGGAAAAGGAAAGTGCTTGGTGTTTCTCACAAAAGGTCACAGTGGGTAAAAGCCAGAGCTTGTCCATTGATGGCAAGAGATGCAGGAGTAAAGCTGTTCCACAGGAATTGTGGCACTGCAGGAGGAAGAAATGCAGCATCCCCAGCAATATTCTGGTTAAGTGAAGGTGTTAGAATTAACAGTTCAGCTGGAGGTTGTGCTGATTTAGGTAATTCTCTTTTGAAAGTTCTAGTTTTTGTTAAGTTCCACTTTCTGTAAGTTCTCAACATTTTTCTTGGTTTGCAGGCACCTCAGAGCTTTCTGCTGAGTAGCAGATCCCCAAATAGCAAATTTCAGCTCGCTGACAATGGTTTTGATTTCTTAATTACTTTTCACGGGCTGTGAGGCAGTCCAAGGACCACGTTTCCCTCTGGGATTTGTAGACAACAGCCTGAAGGCAGCTGATAAGTTTATTAAAGATTCTGCTGTTACTTTGAAGCCCTGGAGGCTCTATTAATATCCCAATGACACCGTGTATGTGCTCAGAGGGAGGAAATTGTCCCCCCTGCTGTCATCTACTCCTGAATAAATCCAGTGGGACTCTGGTGCTGCTCGTGGCCCTGTGGAGGATGGGGCATTGCAGCAGGAGCATCAGTTCATGCTGGTGCAGCTGGGCAGTTTTGGGATTACACAGCTCCTCAGCCTCATCAGCCTGGCTGGTGGCAGAGGAAGTGTGTGATTGTTTACCCCAAACATACAGCAAATTTTGCAGTGTTTAATCCCAACAGGCAACATCACATCTACCTTACCCTCCAGCTAACAGCAGAGAAGGGACTTCCTCTCTTGATTCTTGAAGCAAATCCAGCCATTTGTTTTCTTAAATGAGTACTTTCAACCATGTCACTCCAGCAGGATCACAAGACTTCAGGGATGAAGAGGATATTTGCCCCCAAACTCACCTTTAACTCTATAAAAAAGAAGCCAAACCTTAGTTCTCACTCAAAAGCTCTCGTTCTAACTCCAGACTCTAATTATGCACCTTCAGAGAGTTAATGGGTAGGGCTGGTGTCTTCTCTGTGCTGATATAAGAACACATTCAGTGCTCTCGTTTTGATCTCCATTTAGATTAAGGAGAACTTTCATATCCAGGGGGTGAATAGTTCACTTCCTGCAATGAAGTGAATAATTTTCTCTATTGCAAGGGAACTCTCTTCTCTCAGGAGCACCTGATTCTGGCTTTTTTTCTTCAACATTTCATGGCTTATGGCATGACCCAGCACAGGCCATGGAGGGTCAAAGTTACAAGGTGCACACATGGAGGAAGGAAGGGAAAGAATGTCCCTGGCTCTGCTCTGTGTGTCAGATTCTCCACTGCTTTGCAGCTGGAGCAAATCCCAGTCCTGTTTGCACCATTGCAAACCAGGTGCAGTTGTGGAGCTCATGTTACTCTGCCTTTTTATGGAGGAGAAGCTGGTCCAGTAAGGGATGCAGCAGCATCCTTCCCTCTCTGGCACAATCACAACCAGGAGGGAGATAAAAAATTAAGCATGGTGAGCCTGGCTGTTTAGGATTCCAGGACCAACATCTCTTTGGGGAAGATCTTCCTAATAATGAAAAAAAAAAAAAAAAAAAGGTGTTCTTGTGGATTTCTACACCAATATGTTTGATAACAGAATTTAATAAATGAAGGGAACAGGGGCTATGGTTGAAAGGAGGTCAGATTAGCAAGCCCTAAACAAAGAATCGTATTTCCGTACGAGGCTGCGTCTCGTGTGTGAGATAACATCTTTCCTCAGCCTCAGCTTCTACTGGATGGTTTAATGAGAAAGAATTTTTCAGGACCTGGAAAAAGGATTACTGGCCATAAACATGGTGGGGTTTCTGTGTCTCTCTTTTAGCTGACCTAAAAAAACAAGCACAAACCTTATCTTTTCTATGCCCTGTGGCCACTGCCTGCACTTCAACCATCACTTTGCCAAATATACCACCCCCACCCCCCCCATCCTGTGGTGGATCCCCAAGCAGTGCCCAGCAATGTGAATCTCCCAGTTTGGACTTTGTAAACAACTTTCCATCCTTGTGCTAGTTCAGACTGTTCTTGTTAAGAAGCCTTTTGCCCAAGAAGCAGGATGCTGTCTCTTTCTCTCATCCATTTCCCCCTGTGCAGGTTGAAAGCACAAGCCTTTGTCCAACATGGAAATGGATTCAGGAAAATGTGTTGCTGAGAGCAATTTTGCAGTGTTGGGGGGGGGGGGGGGGGGAATGTCAGTAAGAGATCAGCTCTTTTCTGTCTATATATTCTATTATTCAGCATCACAGGCTTGATTTTTCTAAAGCTCTCAGCCAAATGCTCACCTGCTCGTCACTGACCATCAAAGCAAGGTTTTTAGAAGAGTTCATCTGCTATTTAGAGTCTGAAACAAATTCTAGAAAAAAGACCTCTTTGCCTCCCTGCTTCTAAGCCAAATCCTTTTTAAGCCAGCATTAGTGCTGAGTGGGAAGTGCCATGAGCTGGAGAGTTTTTTGGAAGCCAAGGTGGGCATTTATTCAGGTGCATACCAGGAAGGTTTTCCATGAGGTGCCTCAGCCACTCCCTTGCAGGTGGAGTGGCAGAATTTCTATTCCATTACCCTTCTTTTTTTTCCTCCAGGAATTACCACAGCCCTGCATTTTTGAGGGGACAGATATGGGGAGAGGTGGGTTTCACTCAGGGTGAGATAATCTCAAGTAGTGTAGGAGTTCTGAGGACTCCATGACCCAAAACCTCCCTCTCCCACCTCAGAATAAATTCCCACTTGTAAATTTTCCAACTGAAAAGGAAAACCAGTCTATTACTCACAAAGCAGGAGCACAAGTGCTTGCTTTTCAAGGGAGTTGAAACAGTAGAAAGCACTGCTGGGGCATTGATAAGCCCACATCTGTTTACACTAAGCAGGTCCCAGAAAATATAACACCATCATTAATAGGTAAAAAATAAAAGCCAAAACCCCACCAAGCCCCAAAACTTACTGCAATTACAAACAGAACAATGAACCATTTCAAAACTGCTTTGTCCCCACAGTGTCCTCCCATAGGCTGAGATGGAAATGCACAATTCCTTGTATGTTTTCCAAGAAATATGTAGCAATTCCCAGAATGAGAATCAGGACAGGGTTATGTTTTCTTGGGTAATTTTGGTTTGGTTTTTTTTTTTTTTTTTTTTTTTTTTTTTTGCTGTACCTGGGATGAAATGTCACCAGAGGTAACCTTCCCCCCTTACATCTGCTGGTCTTTAATACACACAAGAACGTCAACAGACTGGTCAAAGAAATCCTTAATCGTGTTTGTTGATCTGAACTTGGCCTGGATCCTTTGAACTCTGAGCATTAACCTTCAAGGCAGTTTTATTATTCAGAGGGAAGTTCTTGTGTATGGGCTGAAATTGTTGTGGTTTTCCTTGCTCTGCCACCACTGTATTTTCTCTTATGCAAAATAAAAATGAGGAGTTGAGTGTCATCCTGAGGTTGTTTTGGGGATGATACAGATTTTGAACTGTTTTGTATCAGAACACTTTACTTTACATATTAGTGAATAATTTTTCTGTGGTGGCTTCAATATCCTTCTGGGTCCACAGAAACTGTTCCAGGTCCTCCCAGGAGCCATTATTCAGGTCCATCTCACTGCAATTCCTTGGTTTTATCTCCTCACAATCAACTACATCTCCTGTGATACCCTTTGAAGTCAGAGGGCAAAAATTCTTTTGGAAGGGTTGAGTGGAGAAACAGAGGGAAACACTTTTGTTTTGGAAAGCAAAGGGCCACTAGAGATCATTGACTACAGAGAAAAATATTCATAAGAGGCGTTCAAATGCAAGACTTAGGTGCATTTACCAAGTGTTCAAAAATAAAATAAAAAAATTATTTCCTTTTAAAACTTGTCAGGCTTTTCTATATGGGATAGAAAATGTGATAGTGTGTGATTTTTGAGAGTTGGTCGAGCTTAGAGCTGAAATCAAGCTGGCATTTGCTTAAGAGTGCATCTAATCACAAATCCACGTCACTCCTGTCTGCTGAAAGGCATTTTCCATTTGCTGCTTCCCTTTCCCTGAGCCAGAGGGGTCCCTGTTGCAATTCTTTCCTAAAATGGGGCCTGCAGTGATCCTTGCTCATCTGGGTGCATTCCTGATAAAGGCAGCAGACATTCTTTGTGCAAAAACACCCTTTGCCACCTCTTGCTTTGGTTTCTATTTGAAGTGTTTTCCTGGTCACCTCTTCCATTTGTGCTGCTGGTAATGTCCCAGAACTTCATAAATTAAATGTTTTATGTATTCCTCGTAAGATTGGGGGTGGCTTGGTTTTCAATAGAGAAAAGAAAAAGCACAAACAAGTTCCTAATTAAACCCTGAAGCCATCTGGATTTAAAGGCAAGGGCCAGACTAACTCTAATACCTGCAGTGCTGTCCCATGGGGACAAGGAACAGCTCTGATTTCCCCTCCACCCTTCCGAGGCTGGTCTGAAAACTCACCCTGAATCCTGGGGACACGAAAAATGAGAGAGGATGTGAGGAACAGCCTTCCCACAAAGCCAATCCTCTGCTCAGCCACACTCACTCTGCCATCCAGTAGGGCTCCTGTGAGCTGTGATCCATCCCACAACGGGGTGGGAAGTAATTAACTAGCAGAGGTAATTAACAGAGATAATTCCCTGGCCAGGGTGGCCAAAACTGTGATCCCCAGCAAGGGAGTGGGCAGGATGGGTCCAAAAACTCATCAATCATTGCAAATTCCCAGAGAGAGCGCTCAAGCCTTGATGTGAAGTTTTAATCTATGGTTGGGATTTGGGTTTTTTTGGTTTGGTTTTTAGTGTTTTTTTTTTTTTTTTTTGTGTGATTTCATGGAGAAAAATGGGGATTATTCCACCCAAACCATTCTATGACGAACTATCCACAACATCATTTGCTTCTGACAAAAATGACTGCAAAAAAACCAGCACAAAAGTAGGATTTTCTGCCTTGGTCTATGAATTGCCTGCAGTGGCCTTAGAAATACTTTTTCCTTTGATTTTAACTATCAGTTTTATTTTCACTAACATTTTGCATCCATGCCAGCATAGCATATATATTCTCCCTAGCAGAGTTTTATTTCATTGTTATTTTACTTACTTCCTGCCTTGTGGGGTGTGTGGACAGGTAAACCTCTTATTTCTTAGGACAAATGCCTGATCTCTTTGATGGATGTTTCTTGAACTCTGTTTGTTTTCAAACAGTGCCTGGGATTCAAAAAATAAGACCAACCAAGACAGTGAAACTGCAAAGAGCCTCACACCACTGTCAGTCCCACATCCCATACAGGGAATTGTCCTTAGTTTGTTTTCAGTTGTGGCTTTTTTTTTGTAAGTTCAGTTTTTCAGGACCTGCAGGTTGAGAAGATGTCAGTGCATTGTGGAGATAAACAAGTGATGACAACGTGAAAATGCTGCCACTTGGGAATGAATGTGGATAGATGTGGAGATAATCAGGAATCACTTTTAATCACACAGTACTTAATTTTGTGCTTATTTTCAAATTTATACAAGCCATTAGTTACTGGGGAACCAGGTGGATCTTGTCTGTGTTGGTTTCCTGTTCCTCTCTTTGACCTGTGCTAAATCTTCTCTGTGTGGTCTGTGCTAAATTCTCTTGGTCATTTTACAGATTGAGCATTTTATTGAAGCTTTACTACTTCTTTTGTTTTCATGTCATCAGTGAATTACAGAGTGCTTGATCTTCACCAGAAAATATAAACCATGGAAAAGCAGGGCTGAAAACCTCTTGGTGTTTGGGGTGTGCTTGTTCAGGAAGCACCCCAGATCCTGGGAGCAGGATTACTGATTCTCTAATTACTGTAATTACTGGTTTAGTAATCCCTAATTACTGGTTCTGTCCTGGACTGGGCTCTGGGTTGAGAAGCCACTGTTTTAACACCAATGGATCAATTTCTGTTGTAATAAGAGCAGTTCTGCTACAACACAAAAGGATTTGCAGGGCCACAGAACACCTCTGCAACAACTCTGAACAAGTGATTGTCTCCTTCTTCCATCCAGCCTTGAGGACACCCATGTTTGTGGAGATCCTTCAGCCTCTGGCATGCAGAAATGAGCTGGCAGAAGAGCATTTTGGCAACCATTTTTTGTTACCAGAGACTAACCTGCTCCCCGAGCACTGATGAGACAGGACAGGTATTCCTGCATGGAGTTTGATTTCTCCACGTGTGATGGATTCTGAGGGAGCATGCCTTTGATTTTTTCAGCCCTGATTGCATGGAGTAGGCTGCTTGAGGAGCAATTTCCTATTCAAAGTGGGAAGCAGGATGGAATCTGGCCATTTAGCCTTTTCTTCTATGAGGGAAAAAAGGTGCAATTTTGAGCACATTAAGTAGCATCGTTGAATTACAGAGAAGGGAGTTCTAAAAAGATAGGGAAAAGTTTTCCCTGCCTGTTTAGGTGAGCAGGTCTGTCTCTTCACAGCCTTGTGGAGTAGCAAAAGGTTGACACTTAGTTTATTTTTGCACTGTGGGCATGTAAGGAAAGGTTTTGTGGTTTTCTGGTCCTTTTCTATGAAAATCTGGAGTTTCCTCAAATGTCACAGCATCCTAGGATGAGCAGCAGAGGAAGCAGATCCTGCAGAGGATGAGGAACAAGGAGCAAAGGCTCTTCTGTGTTAAAAGACAAGAAGTGAGGACATAGAGCAGTTGGACAGCCAAGAGAGGTTAAAAAAAGGTGAATGCACAGAAGTTATCCACACTTCGGGAATGATAATGGCTAAAAGTCTAAGCAAAGGCCAACATGAACATGGGGAAAGAAAACGATGATGAAAGGGAATGAGAAACTCTAAAGGTAAAGCTCAGAGGTTTTATTGATCACCAGGGAAGAAAAGTCAATTATATCAATCTCAGAGATGTGGAAGGACTCCCACAGGGAACTGAAAATGGAAAAGTACCACGAACACACACCTGACTTGTGTAGGGAGACTTGGCAGGACATGGGGCTTCTATGTGGTGCTGCTTGTATTGCCCTGCTGTGCTCTGCAGTATCAAAAACCTGAGATATCCAGAGGCAAAGGAAAAAAGGTAAGTGCCAGTGCCTTACCTTCGCTGGTGTGGGCTGGGAAAGCAGAGGATTAGGGAAACCATCCTTGCTCAGTGGATGACTGAGTTTGCAACAAGACTTCAATTTACAAGCCAGTTTATTGACTAAAAGAATTGATTTTTTAAAAGTTTTATAGAGAAACTCAGAAAGTCTTGCATAAGCCTAGTGTTGTATCTCCACTAATGAACCAAACAGAGCCAGAAAACTTGATATTACTGATCAAACAGTCTAATTTTTAATGTTTCCCCACACACCTTCAGTATATGGAAGACTAAGAATCTTCCATATAATAAACCTAAACTGTTTAGGGGCAGGAGGCTCTCAGACTAGTCTGGCTCTATTTTTTATTGTAAAAGGTGAAATATCAAGGTCTTTGCAAATGTCTCAACCATGAGACATTTAGCTACTCTGGTGTGATGCTGCTCACAAATCACACAGTCAGAAAAGACTGATTATCCCAGGAAGTTGCTGAACTGCAGCAGGAGGAGCTGCTGTTGTCTTTGAGGCTTGGAATTCCTTCCTTTCCTTCCTTTCCTTCCTTTCCTTCCTTTCCTTCCTTT